>APFE030876991.1:0-10001 GCA_000404065.3 Pinus taeda | reverse complement strand
AAAAGTAAATAAATGGAGTAAGATTTATTTATTTTAAATTACATTAATTTTTAATGAAACACTATTATTCGATTGGAAATTAATAACTGTGATAAAAAATCATTAAGAAGTGTTGATAAAATTAATATTAATATCTAAATATATACTAAAAATGATATATCTAGGATGAAAATACAACAGAAAAATCAATTTTATTCTTTACAAACTAGAAGTAACATCCATTTTCGGGTTTTTATTTAGACAATTGAAGAGTTGTGGTCTGTTAGGTGGTAGACCCAACACCCATTGTTAGCTCTCTTCTAAAAAATGAATACACCAACTACTCCCCAAATTCTAATACCCACTCCAATCCCCATTTCCATTAATGACATTTTTTCATCCACATGTTCAAGTCATCCCACTTTAATATTGGCAATGTTGCTATTGTTATCGCCTTCTCTCACTAGATTTTCTTTTTTCATTGCATGGATCTAAAGGACACCCATATAAGCACTCGTTCCTTTGAAACATTGTTGCATTGAATATGGAAAATTGTGTTCCTTTAGGGATTAGCCCACAAATTTTATTAGATTAAGCATCCAAAACAATCGAGCTTGCTCAAGTCTAATTGCTCTAAAATATTTATGTTACAAATGTTACTAAGAGATGCAAGTATTAGCTCTTCCAACTAGTTTCCAAATAAATTTAGCAATCATAAGCTAATCAAAGCTCCTATGCTTGTAGGTATTTGTCCTATAAGATTGTTGTTAAACAAATCAAATATTGCGCTTGTAGATGACAAGTATGACACAGTATACTCACTTCCTTTCATGTCAATTGTCATTTCGTGAAACAAAGTATTATCTTGTGAAGTGTTTTCAAATCCTTGAAGTCTTTCAAAATATAATAACATTCTTCCATTGAATTTATTGTTGGATAATACATACAATAGGGTAAAATTTGTCACCCATTCAAGAATCCCACCATGGAAATTATTGTAGTCCAAGCTTAAAACATTTAAGTAACTAAAAAATGTCAAATAATAAGGAAGTTTCCCTATCAATTTATTTCTTCTTAAATCTAATAACTTACTATAAATACAATTAATCAAAGATATTTGAAGAGTCCCAAACAAATTATTAGTATGAGCAGAAAATAATTGTAAAAACGTATAATTGCCAATATTTTCAAGAATTTATCCTTCAAAGTTGTTCTTTGATAAATCTAAAAATCTAAGGGAAACTATAACACTAATATTATTGTGTATAATGCCAAAAATATTACTATTATATACATCTAAATCAATCAAAGTATTTAGTTGGCCTACGCTACGGGGGAGAGATCCAATTAAATGGTTGTTTGATAAAACAAGAAGATTCAATGCCATATTGGTTTCAGGAATACTTGAAATGCTACTAATGTTGTTAGTGTCTAGGTGCGACACAAATAACCGAGTACAATTGAATAGTGTGGGAGGCAGTGATCAAATTTGAATGGTTAGCCTTAATTTAATTTGGAAGGGTATATATTCATATAACTCTTCAAAGATGAAAAGTGAAAAAGAAATTGTACTTCTATTTACAAGTGTATATCAAATAAACCCTTCATAAAAGAATACCTAAATAAAATAGATCCCTACTAAATCTTTAATATCTTAAAAATTTAAAGAGTAACGACATTAAAACACTATTAAATATCATTAGAACTTAGTGAATATGCAAACACTTTTCTCAAAATCCATCAAAAAAGGTAAACATATGTTTCTTATATTCCTTCAATGAGCTTGAAAAGTATTTAGACTTGCATCATTGAAAATATAAATCTATTTTCCCAATTGAAAAAAGATTTTTAGTTTTCAATTATTTCCATACATCATAAATAGCATTCAAACCTACCTCGTTTATATGATGAGGTGCACTAAGAGACATAAAAATTAACATATCTAATGTCTCCAATGAAAGTCTTGATCTATCATCATTTTTTATCATGTTTAATTTTGAGAAGCATCTTTCACACACTATTATGCTTGTTGGAATAATGAAAGTAGCTTTCCATAATTCCATCAAATATGGAAAGCCTTCAAACCATTCATTTTCATCTCCGCATATATCCCATCCTCCATACATATGATTTTTAGTGTACGATTTAGAAATAATCATGGTGTCTTCACCCAATGAACCTCTGAAATATCACATGTGTTCGTGACATACTAAACAATACCCTTAATTCGACTACAAATTGGAAAATACCTCTAAAATTCACATTATTTAAACCCCTACCAATATGAACCCAATACACCTTCCCAATTTAAAAAACCCCTACTTTCACTAGATATTGTAGGTATCTATTTTTTTCATTAACATTTTTTATACTCCTTTATATTTTTCATTAACTTTGAGCTCCATATTTTATATCTATCAATATAAAAACCCTTTACCCCCTGTTATATGCTGAATATATTATGTCATTTTTTCCTCAATATATATCCCCCAATATGAATGCATGTGGTATGTTATTTCTTTTCCAATTAAGCCGCTCTAGAAATAATACAAATAAATTCATTCATTTCACCCAAACATCTATCAGTGGGTGATTCCACAACACTAAATTTTTCACATAAACATTTCAACCATATTTTTGTTTGATAGTATCTGTCATCCACTTCTTCATAATAATGTCAAGGATTGAAAAACTTAGTATCATTAAATAAATGTATATTTATGAACCTCCTATCTAAATATTCAATCACCTATACAACAAAACATTTTCCCAAAAGAATACAATCATCTAGTGTCCTTGATTTTTACATCTTTGATAAACTTTCGAATCTCAATGGAGTAAATGGAACATACCTATTTTATCTACAAATTCATTCCTCCTTGTGCTTTAACTAAAAAATAGGACATGTGAACTACACCTACCCCATAAATGCTTCCCAAAAATCATTTGTGAAACATGCTAATAGAAAAATCTAGAGTACTGCCAATAGATGTAATATCGACATGATACTCTTCGAAGTTTTGATTTAACTTATTTAATTCAATGACAACATCTACATGTATATGGATGCAAAATTTCACTTGATTTATTGTTTCCAACTCATACACTTTTTTCTCCCCTAACCTGAAATCCTCTAACAAAGCAAGCATGAGTTTAACAAGTCTTTCCATAATCTTCCTCTACAGAGCCACCTAATTTGATGAATTTGTAAGACCTCTAACTTTGTGATTCAAAATGATTCTATTAGCCTTTTCAATTATTCATGTCTTTTAGATGATTTCCCAAGCCATGATAAACTTTGATTACAAATTTGTCAATATATTGCAACTCTAGAAAATGAGATGAAGCATCATTTGTTGCTAATGCAATAGATATCTAATAAATGAGGGGCATATTGATTAATATTAGAAGATAAACCTTCATGAGTGCCCTTCATGGTAGATGAACTATCCGAGCCAAAACCAAATAACTTCATCAAAGATAGATCCATTTTTTTTTTACAAATTTAATATCATCATAACTGGGTCAAGGTACAAACCTGAGAACCTCCCTCCAATAGTCTCTCATCCTTCATTATCCCTACAACTCAGGTAGTGCACTCCCTTCTCTACAATCATAGTCCATCAAGCAATGCGACTACCCTTCTAAGGTCTCCAACTCAGTCATTCAGGGATGTTTTAGAGCCTTGTAGTATCTAGGAGTTCCTACTGCCTCATGGATCTTAAGGCACCTCTTAGACCTCACATTAGGGAACCTATCCCCTTTCTCCTGAATCCTCCTCGAATTCTACTCAAGGTCCACTATGTCTTAGGGTCTTCCTTGTTTCCCCTTTGGGGAGTCCAATTATCTTTCCCCAAAAAGGTCATGATGTAATGTGTCTCCAATAACACTAACACCGTCACTTTTATGTGAATGTCACTCTCTTGACACATGGTAGCCTCTAAAGTCATTTTATGGACCTTGGATAAAAACATGTGCACTTTTGAGTTAGGATTGTTTTTATAATATCTTAGACACCTATGATTAAGCCCTTCATCGCTTACCCTTTAGCCTCGCTTTCACATTTGTGAACTCTTAGCCCCCCATACTCTCTTGTTTCACTTCATCTACAACAGATGCATGTGATTTAATATTTACAAAACTAAGCTCTCTAGTCCCAAAACATACAAGCACAATTACACATCCTACAACCGATATTTATAGAGGCAGATCACCCTCAAAGTAGTCCTCAGATCACCAGCCTGATCATGATATGTACATCATAGACATGGGTAATCCCAGGGGTGTTACAAATCATATCAATACCCTCTAACCATACTACAATGCTTACCAAAATATTGAGGTTTGAATTTATAATGGTTTCATTAATAACATTGGAACATGGTATATCCTTATTACTTTGGAGAATAAATATCGTGAATAAATACACTAATTTTCACATTGAAATATATAGGTCTCTACTAAAGGGACACTAGATTTATTGGGATAAGTATGTGTGGCTTTTAAGATTTAAATTGGAGATATTTATTATGATTGATGGAATATGTTAGATTCGTTGATATTTAGGAGTGATCGATTTTCAATTTAGGAGCATCGGGAAAAATCTTATAAAGAACACCCGACTGGGAATAAATGAGCTATAATTACTTGGCTCTAAAGATAGCATGCTCTTCAGTGAACACCCTGGAAAGTCACACATCCTTAGAAATATCCGGTTGCAATGATCTCTAAAACTTCAATAGGTGCGCAACCATATTTAAGAATTATGTGTTTCTCCCATGCCCACGAGACCGCAGGAAGCGGAGTCAAGGGCTCAAGCGTAGCCCCATCCCACGGTTTAAACATCAACAATACAAGCCACCATACCATATACCATACACCCCAGAGTGGAACAGTTGAGGGCATAGTTTTGGAACCAGCCCATGGTCACCTTATCACATGGAACCACATGCCATCAGTGGAGGGCTCGGTAGAGGATTTTGCAACAAGTGTAGAGTTTAAGGGATAAGCCCTAGGGTAATATGTCACCATAGGAATATGGACCGGTGCAGAAGGGGGCTCCGATGGATAGGGTGGGCCTTTGGCCCCATGGGGTACCAAATGACGACGTCGCGAGAGTAAAGGGTCTTAACCGATAGGGGTAGGTGTTAAGGCCCAACCCTTGGCCCTATGTGACCCATGTGGCCTTTTTGTTTGGATGAAGGGGTATGAGGTTGAATTAACTAGCCAACATAATGCATCGACGGGTAGCAAAATTTTCACTCCATTAACGATTTTCGAGGAGGATTTGTAGGACCGGTAGATAAGGTCAAATTTGTAGGATGATTAGTTATCAAGTTCATGGGAGAGGTTTGGAGCTCATCTCTTTTTTATTTTTTTACCAAATTGAGCTCCGAAAGAGTGCACTTAGGGGTTTTTGGGTGTTTTGAATCCATGGGTAACCTCTAATTTCTTATTTGAGCACATATACAGAGCCTTTTTGTAGGTTTGAGACTAAAGGTGTATGGATCAATCGAGTTCTGTAAACAGTTCTAGATGATATTTGGGTTTGGAGAAGACCTTGTAGGGGTATTCTCACTTCCAAAAATATACTACAACAACAGATGTAACTAGCAAGATTCAGTTTAGGTTTAACTTCCATTAACATGAAGTTTTGGTTATGTGCTTCAATGTGGAATTGAAGTTTTCACATGCTCTTTTTAGTTCATTTCAGTTGGAGTATGTCATATTTGTAGAAGATGCCTTGAGTTGTTGTTGTTTGTGAGAGTTATTTATAGGAGAACATGATCTTTTAGGGGTAATAGCCACATATTTACCTACATTAAATGTTTATGTACTTCAATTGAAATTGAATATATGAGTGGTTTAGTCATGTTGACAGGCCCGGAGATGTAGCCCAAGAGGGGTGAACTCTGTCAACAAAACTTTTATTTTTCTCTTGATTATGCCTACATGGATTATCTATTTTTATGTTCATTATGTTAAGCTACATATGAAGACTAATTAATGACTTGAAGAGACATTGGAAAAACTAGTTGTTATAAGACCCATTTTTAACCTTGCAAAACGTCGACACAGTCCTAATTTGTTTGTTTTTGTTTTGTTTTGTTTTTTTGTTTTTGGAAAAGAGGAAGAATTCATCTAATCCAATTTTATATTAGGCATTCCCCCCCACAGTCACCTATGTGATCCCTAGAAAAGGGAACTAACGTCACAGGCTCGTGATCAGAAGCCAGGAGGAACAATTATGGGCACGTGATCCAACAAGTAAGAGAGGGTTATCTCTCTTTCCTTATCTTCACACGTCCTTATGCTTAACTCCTGTGTTATATTATGGAAATAAAAAATATTTGAGAGGACTGGAATCTCTCATTCATCCAAGAATTACAATCATCTTTCACAAACAGAAAAAAGAAAAGAAAAAAACAATCCAACTTCAACGTTGCATAAGAAGCAATCTAAAGATTGGGTTATGAGCAAGTTCAAGAACACCCATACATGTTCCAAAATCACATAACAGTGAGAGACTTCGGAAAGAAGATCTGCAACCCAACTTCAAACACCAAAAGATTAAAAAGTTGACATAAGATTTTCACAAACAAGATGAAGAACACTAATCAGACCTAATAAAAATATAATTCTAGGCCTCATTCATATCATAAAATAAGAAACAAACTTGGTCAAACCCCCAACAAAAACCATAAATGAAAAAAGTCAAAATTTTCAGATTTGTAGGCAACTGTCTGACTCGAAAACCATGTATGTACGTGTCTGAAGAGAGTAGTGTATACATAGGTTTCTTCAGAAGAAAACACATATATATGCTACTATCTACAATAAACACCACATATAAGTGGAAAAATAAAGAAAAAATAATAAAAAAAAAGGCTTGGTCCAAGAGACTAGGTTGAATGACCAGATTGCTTAAGAACAACAACCCTTTTAGGAAATACTTGATGGTATTCCCCACTTGAGTCAACAATTCTGTTGGTGGGAAAGGTTCCGTAAGGTAAGGGTTGAAAATCTCAACAGAGCAAAACAAGATAATCAACAAAGAATAATCAAACTAACATGTCAAACATATGAATTACTAAACATAGATTTGGAAATGTACCTAAAGGTCCTATGTTTAATGATCTTCCTGTAGGGTCCAAACTCTTTGCTTCCTCCAGAATTAGCAAAGCATGCAAGTTAATTCGCAGAAACATATACATGATAGATAATTCAAAGTGCATACATAACATATATGTTATATTGTCCTATGTAAGGATATAAATTACTATTGATGAGATAAGAACATATCAAGGACAAGAAATGAGCTTCTTTATTGATTAACAACAATAGGTACAAGAAATGTACAACATGATCCAAGCTAAAGAACTGACGAAGCCTTCCTCCAGATCTGTCCAACTCGAGCCACGAAGACAACCTCTTAAAAAGTGCAAGGAGATGCCATAAAGATAATGAACATATCTGCAAAGGAAACCAAGGTTACTTAAAGACTGGGAGTACAAGAGGCACGAGAAAAACAAACTTGATCTGGGAGAAAAATGGATATAATGTTGATAGCCCTTCTATTCTGTTTTTTAGGCCTACCCAAGGGGTGTATATATACCACCTGAAATTAGTTAATTCAATTGTACCACAGGCTCTTGTAGGTGGGATCTTGGTAAAACGAGTGAACCCTGCCTGAAAAATAACATTTTTCTTTCATATTTTAAATGGTGTACATGGGTGCAATGTTATAGGAGCCGCGTATTTATGCAATTTAGTGTGGGCAGAGTCATGTATGGAATTTGAAATATTATTTTTTAATATAAGATCATGTCTATATGGAAAAAGGGACTGCCCAAGGCCATAAAAGAGGATCAAGTCTAAAAGAGTGCTAAATGATTCTATAAAAAATGCTTGAAAGCAGGAGATTCCACAAAAACTCAAGCTTTTTTGTTGGCTGGTCATACATGGTTGAATACTAAAATGGGATCAATTACATCATCGGGGTTTCATTGGTCCCAATATATGCCTTAAATGCAAAAACGGATCTGAGGATGTGAATCATTTGTTTTTGAGATGTCCCTTTGCTAGGAAGGTATGGGATGGCATACTAGATGCTCTTAACATAAATAACCAGAAGGTGCATATTTCCTTGACAACTTGTATGGGACTATGGTACAAAACTAGACCTCACACCATTTCATTCCCTTTTACATTATTTGGACTATATGGCAGTACAAGAACTCTAAGATTTTTGAAATGAAAGAGCTAGTGATAAGGGAAGCCACACTTAAAATTGTGGCATACTATGAAGAAATTGGAACTAGGAAAAAGAGCCGTTAGAAAAGGGAGCCGAAATACAAGAATATTTGGGAGGTTTTCCACATTGGTTTTTTTTATGGTGTCTATTAGCAGAGGAAGTGTGGTTGTGGTTCCTTTATTATCTTAGATCCTGGATACTACTATCATTTCTAGTGGGAGGGAGGCACAGGAACTAATAACAGAGCAGAGATCATTCCACTACGAGGTGTTATTTTATTTGCAAAGTGGATGGATCTGGAACATATACAAATATTTGGGGATGCAAAGGGCATCATAGATGGGGTAAAAGACTTCATTGATTTCGACCCACTAATTCTGTCAAACTCTATGAGGTGCATTAGGTCTCTGGTAAGCTCTTTTTAGGACATCACCTTCCAACACATATATAGAGAACAGAAACCAGGTCGCAGATATTCTATCAAAAAGGGGCATCGCAAAGGCTCTAGGTAAGTTTAATTATGTTTTCTATGTACAGGATGTACTCACCAAAGCTGTAAACACAAAATTTTCTTAGAAGGTAGAACATGTGATCCCTGTTGTATGAAAAATGATGAAATTCTATTTTGATTTTGTAAACTTATAAAGTATAAGTCACACATCTATGAAGGATTTTTGAAGGACATAAATGAACGTTGTAAAAAGGAGAAAGCACATGGATAAAATTTATGATAGTATAATAGATGTAAGCTCTGAAGGTAGCTTTGATGCATAACCATGAAAGATATACTCACTTTTTTCTAATAACAAAAAGTTAGTGTTTTCTTCCTGGATATGAATGCAATTATATGGATATGAATAAGGCTCATCCACCTTCTTGATAAGAATGCAATTATATGGATATGAATAAGGCTCATCCACCTTGTTGATAAAATGCAATTATATGGATTTGAATAAGGCTCATCCACCATGTTGATAGGAATGTAATTATCATCACCTATGCTTTCAAATGATAAGAATTCTTGTGATGAATTATCTTTATTTACTATGGCATCATATAATAATGTTAATTAGTTGAATTTAATTCCTAGGTCAAAATGTGTTTGAGAAGCAAAGGATTATTGTCTTCATAGGGAGTTTAAAGGATAGCATTAAAAATGTGTTTCATCTTTGGGAACCTGATTCATTAGAGAAGGAATTTAAATTGGCAAGAAAAATTGAAAGCGAAATTATGGAAACAAAGAATCCCACCACTCACGACTATAATTATGGAAGTGTTTTTTCTCCTACCCTTCCACAACCTACAAGGTTTACACGACAACACTTTTTGAAGGAGAGGGGCATGTTATGTCCCTATACTACTAGCGTAACCCCTTAGTTGATCCGGATTTTAAATAGGAACGCAATAGATTACAGAGATAACCATAAATACAGAGATGCGATAACCATAAATAAAGAGATGCAGTGGAAATAACACTTCAGTTTATTAATGGAAAATACCGAAATATGCTTACAACCAGAATTGGAAATAAACCAGCTACAGCTAGGACGATGGTAGCTTATCTCTGAGAAGAGATGTGCGGCTACATGTCTCTGAACTGTTCTGAACTTGTGTCACAATGAGGCTCGAAGGCCTATTTACTATTAAGAAACAATGGAAAAACCCTTCACATTCCAAAACCGACCCTTAGAAGATGAAACTCCAAATTGTGGGCCCCGTTTTGGGTAAATTGGTACATCAATTTCCCGGGGTCGTAACTTTGGCATAC
>APFE030876987.1:0-74848 GCA_000404065.3 Pinus taeda | reverse complement strand
GGTCATCTACATAGACAACCACAAACAAGATATCATCATCAGTGTTCTTGATATACAGATTTGCATCAGATGGGCTTTGCTGAAAACCATGATTTGTCAGAATCTGATCAATTTTCATGTACCAAGCCCGAGGAGCTTGTTTCAGTCCATAGAGAGCTTTAGCTAATCTACACACTTTCTGTTCTTGACCGACAATCTTAAATCCTGGAGGCTGTGTCATGTAGACTTCTTCTTGTAAGTCACCATTTAGGAAAGCACTTTTTACATCCATCTGATGAACTTTCCATTTAAATTGAGCTGCTAGGGCAAGGACAAGACGTATGGTACTCATTTTTGCTATAGGAGCAAAAGTCTCCTCATAGTCAATGCCTTCCTTCTGTGAGAATCCTCGAGCCACAAGACGAGCTTTATACTTGTCTAGAGTTCCATTGGCTTTGTACTTCACTTTATATATCCATTTGCAGCTAATGGGCTTTTTCCCTTCAGGAAGATCAGACAGGGTCCATGTGTGATTTTTCTGAAGACTCTGAAATTCAGCGTCCATAGCCTGTTCCCATTCAGGTGTACCCTTAGCCTCTGAGTAAGTTTGAGGCTCAAAGGTACTGTGTATATTAGCCATAAGCTAAAAATTTACTGTGGACTGCTGTGTGCTCTTATGTCTAGAGGTGCGTCCTTCAAGAAGTTCATCATCCCGAAGATCACCAATGGTTTTAGCCCACCATTTTGGTCGAAGAGTAGAGGAACTAACATTAGGAATAGAAGAAGAGGGGTCAAGAGCAATAGGAGCAGCAAGAGAAGAGTTATTTTCCGGAGGAAGCTCGGGCAGTGTATTATCAAACATTGATACTGCATCATCCCTCCCATCAGGTGGACCTACCGGAAGAAGAACACTGTGAGGCTGATCTGTAGAATACTGCTCAGAAGAAGAAGACTGAAAGAATCCTCTGTCTTCATCAAATACCACATCCCGACTGAAGCTAAGACGACCAGTAGCAATATCAATTAGTCGATAGGCCTTGTGGTGATCACTGTACCCTGTCATCATGAGTTTCTAGCTTTTGGAGTCCAACTTAGAGCGTTTAGGAGCTGGAATCCAAACATATGCAATTGAGCCGAATACTTTGAGGTGACTGATCTTAGGCTTACGTCCAGACCACACCTCTTCGGGAGTTTTCCCTTTAACAGCCTGAGTAGGTGATCTGTTAAGAAGATAGACCGCAGTAAAGACTGCTTCAGCCCAGAATTTGTTGGGAACATTCTTGTGCTGTAACATGGAGCGAGCCATTTCAACAACCGTGCGGTTGCGGCGTTCAACAACACTGTTTTGCTGAGGGGTGTAGGGGGTAGTGAACTGGCATTTTATGCCATGAGTAGCACAGAAGGTGGACAAAGCAGAAGAACAAAATTCCCCCCCGTTATTTGTCCTAAGAGTCATGATATCACAGCTAGACTCTTTTTCAACTAAGGTTTTAAACTTCAGAAATATACTAAATGCATCAGATTTATTTTTTAGAAAATAAACCCGCATCTTTCTACTGAAATCATCTACAATAAGCAGAAAATATTTGCACGCAGTGATAGAAGATGTTTTCATGGGACCACAAATATCAACATGAATTAGCTTGAGTACCTTAGATGCGCGCCAGGATTCTCCATTCGTGAATGAAGATCGATGTTGTTTTCCAGCTTGACACGCGCTGCATATGCCCAACTGCTGAGTCTGAATATCAGGTAATCCTGACATAAGTCCTTCCCGAGAGAGCTGAGAGAGATACTGCATGTTTAGGTGCCCATATCGCTGATGCCATAGAGTGCTGATGGGAGAAGCACGAGCTGCTAGAGCCACTTCTGGAAAATCACCAGTGTCAAGAAGTCTGCGTAGACCATGATCTTCTAGACCAACAGCAACTGTAAGATTTGTCTCCCTGTCGAAAATAGAGCATTTGTGCATACTGAATACTACATCAAGCTGAGGAGAGTTCCTCATAATCTGACTGACGGATAGCAGATTAATTTCCATCCCAGAAACATAGTAGACATTCAGGAAGATAAGTGTGCGTCCACCAAACTGAATTTGAACTGTACCTCTGCCATCTACTGTGTATTTTTCACCTCCTCCAAATACCACAGAATCACTGAAAGGTGAGAAGTCAATAAACCAATCACGCCTGTGAGAGAAATGGCGTGATGCACCAGAGTCAATGTACCAGGCAGATGATGGAATATGATCGGAAGACCTTTTAGCCATAAAAGCATAAAAGGCAAAATCTGTCTGCTCGAAATATTCTGCAACATTTGCTGTCTGATGAAATCCTCCCTGTTTCTTCTATTCAGAAGCAATTCTCTGTCGGCAATCTTTCTTCATGTGACCAAATTTGTGACAGTAGTTACACTGTACAGTTTTCTTCCTAGTAGGATCAAAGGACTGGGAAGAACCTTTCTGCTGAAAGGACTGAGATGACTGATATTTGGTAGCAAAGGCATTTTCTGAAGAAGCTGATGTTGCACCACTACCAAACTGTTGTTTCCATCGATCCTGCTGCATAAGTTTGGTGCATAAATCTGGAAACTTTAGATCAACATTAGTGGCAGTAATGTTTAAAGTTTCTATGAAGTGCTCATAAGATTGTGGTAGACTTTTCAGAGTGATGACTACCAGATCTTCTTCCTCCATGGTGCGTCCAATGGCTTCGAGCTGATCTCGAATATCTTTAATCTTGTTGAGATGTTCCTGTAAAGACATATGTTCGTCCATCATGATGGAGAACAACTAATTTTTGAGAAAGAAGGCTCTGCTTTTGTCGAATGTCTCGTGAAGGTCCTTCAATTGTTGCCAGATCTCAGCAGCTGTCTTGCCAGAAGGAATCTGTGGTAACTGATCATCAGCGACAGAGAGCTTGAGAAGCATAACTGCCTCTCGATTTCGATCATCAAATTTGTCTTGATTGGTGCCAGCTGTACCAGGACGGAGCTCCTTTTTGAGAACGAGTTGGTCAAGACGCCTATATTCAAAAATGGTTAACATTCTCTGTTTCCAGATGTTATAGTTTGTGCCATTGAAGCGTTGACTGCCTTCCAGCATTACGTTGGTTAGTGAAGCCATCTGTCTGTTTCTGACAGATCTGAACAGAATCTGAAGAATGTTGGTATATATATAAAAATAAACTGAAATTGCTCTGAGGAAGAAGATACCAATTTGTTGCACGCAAAAAAAATTAGCAGATAAAACAAAATATGGATCACTGATACAGAGTGATCGTGTGCCTGAGATGCTGACTGTGGGAAAAAAATTTAATTTTGACGGTGGCACGGGTTTGCAAAAAAATTTGGAACGGTCGTGGCAAAAATCTAGAACTTCTTGATTACCCTGAAAGAATAACCTGAAAACGCTGCACGACACAGATATTTTGAAAGCAGAGATTTATGAACTCCGCAGGGTTTTTATGAACTGGTCCACGTCCATGCTATACACGCATAGGGATATATGGACTGTTTTGCAAACAAACATTTACGAACTTGTCCACGCTGTCAGCCGCAAACACGAATCCGAATACGCTCAATCGACCGCGGATTATGTGGCTTCCGTCGAGGCACGGTTCAATCAACAGCTAACTTCCGTCGAGCAAGAATAATTAAATATTGGACTTCGTCGAATGCTGAGCTTGTAAGGTGGGCCTTCTGTCGACCACTGAGCTAAAACGTATAACTCGGGTGGGCCTTCCGACGCTGAGCTACAACAAAAAATTAATACGGGACTCTTCGATACGGATGACGCGCGGGAAGAGATGGCCCCAAAAATGTTCAGAGATGGCACAATGTTGAGGATATGGAGCGTGGATAAATTGACCACGATTTTATGCAGAAGGGTGCCACAAAGGTTCTGCACAAAAATTGCTAAGGAAATCGGCCTCGGGCAGGCTCCTGTGCAAAGAAATGAGAAACTGGAAAAAAACCTTAATGATGCCCTCTGGTGATTATATATAATAAAAAAATTCCGCGTCAAAAAAATTCCCGCTTCAAAGAAAAACTTTGGATCTGAATGAGGCGCTCTCGTAAAGCTGTATCTAGAACTGAAGACAGGTAGAAATGACTTTTGGCAGAACAGCCCTCCTGCTGCACGAATTCTTGGATGCAGGTATGTGTAACTGAGGTTGGGAAGTCTTCGAAAAAAAATTATGCCACAGAAGGATTCGCTGGAACTACCACGAATTAAAAAAAATTGATCAACAAGGAAGGAATCCGGAACAGAGAGCACCAGCTGAAGAGTTATTTTGCACAATCCACTTCTGTATCGAGATAGACGACTGCAAGCGTTTATCACAGTGAGCAAAGCCGAAGCTGAGACTCAGTGAAGGCTATCTGGCTTACAGAGGACTCGACCTTAGAACTGAATAGCAGAAATAACTCAAGAAAAAAACTTGGCTCTGATACCATAAAACAGTGCGATACACGCATATGGATTTCCAAATGAATTCAATGAATTGATTGAGCTGAATACTCAATAATAATACAGAGATATTTTACAAAGATAGAAACATCAAGTTTCTATGTGAGATTCAGTTTCATCTAAGAAACTGCTAAAGAAAGGAAAATAGCAACAATTAGAAGAATGAGCATTAAACTAATATTAGAATTATTCTAATATTTTGTTCTCGTCCTTCTTCTCACTTTCGCTTCTTCCCTTTCTTCGCACTTCTTCTTATCTCAATGTAAGTCGAGTTGCTTGTTCGAATTGTGCTTCTTAAGTGAGGTCGAGTAGGCTATATATACACTTCTTTTCATGTCCATTAGGCTCACACGATTGTTGGAGGTAGGTCAACTTGTTCTAGAGAGTTCCTCCATCATTGTAAGCCGACTTGAGGAGGATAGGTGACAAGTTCTTGGAAGATACTTTACATATACAATATTGACCTTTTACAAAGTGTAACATGACTTCATTTACATGACAATGACTCTAACATTTTATGACTAGATGACAAATAAATCCTAAAGACTATCAATGGGAGTCTTGACTCAAAAACAAAATCCCTTGCTCATGAAACCCATGAAGCAAGTCAATATAATCATTTTCTTATTTACATCTCATTACATAAAATCATAATTACATGTCATTATGAAGACCGAACCTAGTTACACTTTTCAACATCACTAGGCATTTCGATTTGCTGAGGAAGGAAGATGTTCTTAGTTATAGAGGTTGGGCAGCTTGATTAGCATAAGATTCAAGCAGCACATGTGGCAGGAAGCTTCAAATTGACGCAGAGCAAGTCCAATAGGACGACTTGGTTTTTAGTAGCAGTTGAGTGTCAGGATTGCTTGTAGTGAGGGTAATTTCACTCTAGATATTTTTTACAATTTTTTCTCTCCAAATTATTGCACTCAGAATTTCTCGCTGCTAAAAAATGATTTAAATCCTCATCTGCTGCATCAGTTTTCCCAAGTTTGGTTTTTACAGGGATATTTGTCCAAAAATAATTGTCATATTTTTATGTGTGTGTGCTAAATTTTCTAAGTTTCCAGTGTTATTTGTTTCTGCAGTTTATTGGTAAAAATCACAATGTGAATTATTTGATATTTGTCGTAACGGATAAATTGTTAAATAAAATAACAATTAGAAGAATAATTTCCAATTTTTTTGATAGATGAAATTTTCACATGGTATCAGAGCATGAGTGATCAACCAAGAAGCTCAGAAGAGGAGAAGGGAATTTCATTGTTCAGAGGAGCAGCAAGCCGAAATTTTCATAAACTACGCATTACCTTGACAAGTAGATCGAATTGTCAGGCAAGGGTTTGATTTTTCAATAGCAAATTGGCAGAAAAACCGATATGCCCAAAATAGTGATTCCAGCAATCAGAGGGGGCAGCAGCAGCTCAGATATTCGCTGAGCATATTTATGGTTGGACACAGAGGGTTTTGAAGCAACAGAATCAATGTCGGGTGGAAGAGAAAAGCACACACGATGGAAAATTTCTCTCAAAGGACTTTGAGTTTCTGAAGTTCAATTTTTCCAGGCAGATTGGCAGTAGTTGATTGCAGATTTCCTCACTCCAAAAGGGAGTGCGTATAGCAAATCCAACAACCAAGCAGAGGGAAAGAGGGAGTTTTCGACAGATTTAGAGATGGGCACAGTAGGGCTCAAAGATCAGGACAAGTTGGAGGGAGCCTGCAACTATGTCATTTGGAAGGCTAGGATGTCCTTCCTTCTGAATGAACATGGCTTGAAGACCTATGCAGAAATGTGGTATGAGATATTTGCTTCAATAGAGAGAGGATTGACTTTTGATTCAATCTTTCTTGGATTTGAAAAGCTTCCACTTTCTTTGAAGTGCTTCTAGGGTTTCAGTCTTTCTTCTTGCTTTCTTCTTCGATCTAGTGTTTCTTTGATATAGATCTTGATCTTGTTGATAAACTTCGACTTGCTTTGATGCCTTCTATAAGGATCGATTCTTGTGTGTCAGCTTGTTTTGACTGCCCCTTCTTGCCTTCAGCACCTAAGCTCTGATACCATGTTGAGAAATCTAGGGCATTCAAAGTTAACAATTTCTTTACTTGATAATTGCTTGTGATGCACTTTTGCTTCTTTATCTTATAGTCTTTTCTTCATTAGCTCATTAATGTGTTCTTTCATCAAAACAATTACCACAATGCATAAAACACAAGTGACACCGTATGTAGGCTTTTTCAGCCAGTGCCAAAACCTCTCACCTCTTGAGAGGAAAACCCGATCAAAATTCTTCTTCTAGATCTTCAACTGATAAGTACCAAGACCATCACACAGACCCTTGACTACAATATCATCTCAATAACCTTGTCACTAGCTTTGATGCCCTGTCTCTTCCTTCCTTGCCATTCTTCTTGATCTTGAACTACTCTTCTCAGCTCCTTCTAGAGAAACTCGGTCTCTATCCTTCTCATTGTTCATTCACGACTTCCCCTAGAGAATCTCGGTCTCTAGGTCTTTGCTTCAGCCTGTCAAAAGAAACCTTCTCTTGTTGCATCAAAAGAAACCTCTTCCTCGCATGCCCAGAAGAAACTTTGTTGCCCCAGAAGAAACTTCGTTGCCCTAACTTTGCACTGCCCAAAAGAAACTTCGTTGTCCCAGAAGAAAGTCCTTTTCGCTGATCCAGAAGAAACCCTAACTTCGCATTACCCAAAAGAATCCTCTTTCTCCCTTCTTCGCCCTTTTGTTTTCTTCCTTCTTCTAACTTCTTCTTACACTGCCCATAGGAAACTTCGTTGTCCTAGAAGAAATATCTTTTCATTGATCCAAAAGAAACCCTAACATTGCATTGCCCAGAAGAATCCTCTTTCTCCCTTCTTCGCACTTTTGTTCTCTTCCTTCTTCTCACTTTTGCTTCTTCCCTTTCTTCGCACTTCTTCTTATCTCAATGTAGGTCGAGTTGCTTGATCAAATTGTGCTTCTTCAAGTGAGGTCGAGCAGGCTATATATACACTTCTTTTCATGTCCATTTGGTCGACATTATTGTTGGAGGTAGGCCGACTTGTTCTAGAGAGTTCCTTCATCGTTGTAGGCTGACTTGAAGAGGATAGGTAACAAGTTCTTGGACGATACTTTACATAGGCAATATTGTCCTTTTACAAAGCATAACATGACTTCATTTACATGACAATGACTCTAATATTTTATGACTAGATGACAAATAAATCCTAAAGACACCCAATGGGAGTCTTGACTTGAAAACAAAATCCCTTGCTCATGAAACCCATGAAGCAAGTCAATATAATAATTTTCTTATTTATATATCATTACATAAAATCATAATTACATGTCATTATGAAGACCAAACCTAGTTACACTTTTCAACATCACTAGGCAGGTCGATTTGCTGAGGAAGGAAGACGTTTTAAGTTCCAAAGGACGGGCAGAGGTTCCTAAGTGTCGGAGAAGTGTTTTCCTAGCCAGTACAGGCGAGATGGCTTGATTAGCATACGATTCGGGCAGTACGCGTGGCAGGAAGCTTCAACTTGACGCAAAGCAAGTCCAATAGGACGACTTGGTTTTCAATAGCAGGTGAGAGTCGAGATTGCTCTTATGTGTGTGCTAGGTTTTCTAAGTTTCCAACATTATTTGTTTCCGCAGTTTATTGGTGAAATCACAGTGTGAATTATTTGATATTTGTCTTAGCAGATAAATTGTTAAATAAATTAACAATTAGGAAAATAATTTCCAATTGCTATGATAGATGAAATTTTCACATGGTATCAAAGCATGAGTGATCAACCTGGAAGCTCAGAAGCGGAGAAGGGAATATCGTATGTTCAGAGCAGCAGGCCAAAATTTTCATAGACTGTGCAGTACCTTGACAGGTAGATTGAACTGTCGGGCCAGGGTTCGATTTTTCAGTAGCAAGTTGGCAGAAAAATTGATTTGCCCAAAATAGTTATTCCAGCAATCAAAGGGGGGCAGCAGCAGCTCAAATTTTCGTTGAGTAGATTTCTAGTTAGACGTAGAGGGTTTTGCAGCGACAGAATCAGCCTCGGGTGAAGAGAAAAGCACACATGATGGAAATTTTCTCTCAAAAGGCTTCGAGTTTCTAAAGTTCGATTTTTCCAGGCAGATTGGCAGTAGCTGAGTGCAAATTTCCTCACTCCAGAAGGGAGTGCGTATAACAAATCCAACAATCAAGCAGAGGGAAAGAGGGAGTTTTTGACAGATTCAGAGATGGCCACAGTAGGGCTTAGAGATCAGGATAGGTTGGAGGGAGCCTCCAACTATGTCATTTGGAAGGTTACAATATCCTTCCTTCTGGATGAACATGGCCTGAAGATCTATGCAGAAAATGTGGTAGCAATTCCCCAAGACCTCGATCAGCAGAAAGAGTACAGAAGAGAAATGGCTAAGGCAAAGAGGATGATTTTGGATGGTGTCTAAGATCATTTGATCTCACATGTGGCAGACAAGGGAAAGACCAAGGAAGTGTGGGATGCTCTTTCTGAGCTATTTCAGAGTTCTTCCGAGCAACGCAAGATGTTTCTCCAAGGAAAGTTGAGAAATACCAGAATGCAAAAGGGCGAGAGCATAGATGGCTTTATCACTCAAATTCAAGAGGTTTGAGATCAGCTGTCAGTTGTTGGGGAGGCACCCCAACCCACAGAGCTTGTACGATTGACATTGAAAAGTGTCTTAGAGGATTGGCAGGTATTTGTCCAGAGTATCTTGGGCAAAGATACCTTGCCGAAGTGGGACGGGATGTGGTCTAATCTATAACAGGAAGAGTTGAAGAGGGCTTTGTTGAAGAGTACCATCAACGGCAACAGCAACAAGGGACCGAAAAGTGAGGAGGAGAATGTGGCCCTAGCATCTAAGGGTCTGAATCAGGAGAAGGGGTAGCTAGAAAAAGAAGAAGAAGGACTTGTCAAAGGTCAAATGCTTCAAGTGTGGTGAGTTCGGTCACTACAACACACAGTGTCCTCTGAAGAAGAAGGACAAGTAGGAGAAGCAGGACCAGGTAACAGCAATAATCGAGATTGACAAGTTATCTTCCAGGTTGGAGGAATACTTCTCTATGATGGCAGCCATACCTCTAGGAATTAGGAGGGGCTACTAGGAGTAGTAGTCTAGAACTGCAGAGATTGGGCAGGATCCTTTAGGTGTCCTCCTCATGGATCATTACCTGGCTACAGGGTCCCATAGTATTCAGTAGCAGGATGGATCAGTGTTAGAGATGCAGTCAGATTCCAAAGTGATAATTGCATACTAGTAGCAGTCAAGAGTCGGGGAACGCAGTACAGAGTGGCACAATGTAGAGTCAGTAGCAGCACAGATTCCTTAGTGGACAGTGCAGTAGCTAGTACTGTCAGGTCTCGGGAGACAAATGCATCATATTGAACATATTTGATTCAGTATTTATGATGCTTCTTAGTTCCAGTAGTTGCAGTTGTAGCCACAACATATGAGAGGGAGTTGCAGTGCAGACGCAGAGTTGGCAATGTCAGCAGCAACACAGATGCAACATCAAACTTGCGCAGTGGTTAGTGGGTAGTGGAAGGCAATCACAATGGCCAGACATTAGCAGCGTGACAAAGACGTGATACAAAGACAGAGTGTTGTAGCGTTACGACTGTTGTAGCATTACAACACTAGAACACCTTCCTCGCTAAGAGGAACTGTTAGTTTTTGTAGCTTCGAAGGTGTTCTACTCTTGAAACTTTGTGGAGAGACTAAAACACAGGAGTTCTCCAAAACCCATAAATCGTTTCTAGAAATTCCACCTAAAGATGGCTCAATTAGATTATTAGCCGATTTTTAAATATTTCCCAAGTCTAAACTTAGGGAATATGATTGATTAATCAGTATTAATTGAGCTAAGGTGAGAATCATCTAGAAACTCACACAGATTGGCAAGGAATTAATCTGGGCCATCGATTATGTTTTAATCTTGGTCATTGGTGCTCCAACTGAGGATTATAAGAAGAAATCGATAGGTAGATGGAGAACACACTTGCAGGGTTCGATTTCTTTGACAGTTTTATTTCCAGAGAGCAGCAACAGTTGTCAGGAAGCCAGAGAAGGATGCAGAAACAATGACGAGAAGAGACAGTGAGGCTAGAGGAAGTTTTCCAAATCCAGCTAGTGCATTTGGAAAGAGGCCGAAATTTCTCCAGGAAGTTGCACAGAGGTAGCGCAAAAGCTTCACTAGGCAGTTCAATTTGCTGAGGAAGGAAGATGTATAGGCAGGGCAGAGGTTCCAGAGTGTCGGAGAAGCATTTTCCCAACCAGCAACAAGCGGTATGACTTGATTAGCAGACGATTTGACAACACGTGTGGCAAGTAGCTTCAACTTGACGTAGAGCCTGTGCAAGCCCAACAAGACGACTTTCTTTTCAGTAGCAGTTGAGTGTCGGGATTGCTCGGAGTGAGGGTAATTTCCCTCTAGATATTTTTGCCAGTGTTTTCTCTGCAAGATAACCAATATTCGACATCCAGATTATTGTACTCAAAATTTCTCCCTGCCACATAATAATTAAAACCCTCACCTATTACACCGCTTTTCCCAAGTTGGGTTTTTCCGAGGACATTTGTCCAAAAATAATTGTCATATTTTTATGTGTGCTAGATTTTCTCAGTTTCCAACGCTAGTTTCTTCTGCAGTTTATTGGTAAAAATCACAATGTGAATTATTTGATATTTGTCATAGCAGATAAACTGTTAAATAAATTAACAATTAAGAAAATAATTTCTAGTTGTTGTGATAGATGAAATTTTCACATAGAGGCCATTTAGAGCCTCATTGATTATGTCTTTTGTTGTTGTATGTATTGCACATGGCACCATTTTGATATATTCAACTTTACATGGTATATAGATGAACAAACTTTGCATATTTTGTCTCTATTGGTTTGGAATCATGGTTTTAAATCTTCAAAATAGTTTTTTTCATTAAAAACTAATTATTTCATGTATTTTTTTAAAGACGACTTCATTGAGATCTAACCAGTACCAGTTTGACCGGTTTCGATTTGAAACTTGGTTCAATAGGTGGACGGGTGTTCTGGTTTTGAATACTATGAGTGCCACTAATATCATTGAATAATTACATAGAAAATCTCAATTGTAAATGTAGCAGAAACAATAAAGATCATAGAAAGACAACCATGCACAATAGACACAATAAGTTTTACACTGGGAAACCTAACCTTAGGAGAAAACCCAACAATCTTTTCATGACGATAAATTGTCTTTCAGCAAGGTTTACAAATCAGAAATTTGTCTAGAAATTTGTGCCAATAATACCAGTCAAACTTGGTCAACCTGATGTTTAGTCAATGCTGGTTAAACTGGTCGAAAAACCAGAAGTCAATGCTAGTCAACGACATGGTCAAATTGGCCTATGGTCAACTCTCAACCATGCGGTCAACTCTCGACGTTGCGGTCAACTCTCGACCAAACAATCAACTCGATCAAATAGCCACGGTGAAACTCAACTTGGTCAACTATCTTGTCAAGCTTTGCCTTTTTCCTCACACATGCGACCTCCAAAATGAAAGATAGAATGAGGAAGAGAGATGAAAGATGATCTCCAACAACAAATTTCTCCTTGGTCCAATTTCTCCACTAGAAAATATTCAATGTTCTTGCTATGTTGATAATTTGCCTCTCACATGCTCGTCTATTTATATAGAGCTCTAATGTTGACTGGATACCAATAAAGAGGCACCACATCACAAGAAAAACCCACTTATGGAGCCTACATCACAACTCAACATTAGACTAGAATTGTTTGCCCCATTGTTGGGTGAAAAACCCCAATTAATAAACCATTCAAAATCGCTCTATAAAAATAGATCACTCCATCCCGGGGCAAGCAATGTGAACATCGTGGGCCAATCTCCCCTAGCCAAATCAGATGGCCCCATTGGAGAAAGTTTGTCGTTGGGGCATTCACCCCTAGCCAAATTAGCATGGCCCCAAGGGTGAATGTATCATTCTCCCATAGTCAAATTAGCATGACCCCGTGGGAGAATGTCTGCCCGTTGTTGGAAAAACATCAACACCAACAATGGTCTAAGAGTACTCCTCACTCCAAGTCATCTCATCAACACGAAAGGTTGCATTATCAAGCCACAAGTCCTCAAGCCATATGTCACCATCAAGAGGCCACACGTCATCACTCTAGGGTTTGCAAGGGTGACTTTTCAAACCTAGGGCGTGATGTCATTATAAGAAAGGGTGTACTAACCCTCCTAAACTATGTCAAGTCATCATCATTCTCATCTAGGCTTTGGACAAGGAAATGCCCATTATGAAGATGTAAGGCCAACCTAGGGATGTCCTGGGTCATTTGGGGCACATCACCAATCCTGGCCACGTCTTAGCCTCTGTGCTCACCGTCTGAGCATATGTAGGTGTAGAATGTGGCATACATGCATGTGAGGGTTGCTCAATAGCCCTCGCTCATCTCTATGGTGGCAACTTTGTGGTTGCAAGGTCATAAGTGCTCTCCTAACTGGGCTAGATATTTTCTCCAATGTGTTGTAGAAGTGTCAAGCCATCCCTCATGGGATATTTACTGCATAGGGGAGAAACCACCTAAGACATACCCTCAAGATCAAGGGAGATTAATATCACTAGGTAAAAAAGCCATAAAAGTATCGTAGTGGACCATATCTAATCCTAGAGGCACCAAAATACTTCACACAAGCCTTGCCTTCAAATTTCTTTTTGGCTAATGATTTTTGAGCAAGTTACCACACCTATGTTTGGGATGGCTATTCAGTAGCCCTATTAGTTGCTTCCAACCCTAAGAGGAAGGACAGTTCCTAGGAAGACACATCAATCCACAAGCGCAATTGATAAAGTTGGATATGGAATGGAAAAGACTAAGGAAGATGCCAATGCCTAGGTACATGCTGAATGAGGTCCAACAACTTGAGTGTAATGATGTGAAGAGGGAGCAATTGTGGGGGCTTGAGTTACCCCTATCATCAAGTTATTTTTGTCACCCCTTTGATGCACCATTTACTTCAATGATTTTTTCTTTCTTTCTTGCATAATTTGGGTAACCAACTTGCTTGACGCTTTCCAATACCCTTTAAGGACGCAACGGTTTATTGCTCACTAGGGTTGGGACAATTATAAGTTCCCTTTATTTAGATAAAGCATGATATGCTCAGAACTAGGTGAGGGGTACGGGTTGTTGAGAAATCTAGGGCATCAAGATTAGGTGACTTCTCTATTAATGATAACCACTTGTGAATGCTTTTTACTTCAATAGATTAGGATATTCTCTTTAGTTAGATTATTATATTATTCTTCTTCATCAAACAGCTACTAATGCATAAACAATAAAGAGACAAGAGACACAAAATATATGCGATCAATCAGGGCCAAAACCTCTCCCACATGAGAGGAAAACCCAAATGAATTATTCTTCTTATAGAGACTTCAATTGATGAATAACAAGACCATGACCAAGACCCTTGACACAACAACCTCTCCAAGAACAAGCAACAAATACCTTCTCCAATACTTCTTCTTCTTCCCCAAGTCAAGCCGCTTGCCTTCCTTTGTATTTTGGATACCCTTAACATTTCGGCCTTCCTCAACAAACCTGCAAAACTAGGTTGCCTAAGATCTTTGCAAGATCACACATGTGAGCAAAATCATGGACTTCTCTAGTGTCTTCCTTCTTTGCTTGACTTGAGAACTTTCACTTGTAACTTTGGTTAGCAAACAGATGGTAGAGAGACCTTTTACTTGTCTTTTGTATGAGTTGATGTCAACCTGGAGAAATCCTAGTTTCTACCACATGTGTGAGAAAATTCACCCAAGAAACAGTACCAAAATTCTTCATCCTTCCCTTCCTCCTTCTCGCTGGTTAGAGGCCCTTCTCAGACCTCTTATTGCAGAGTTGTCCTTAACCGAAAATCTTGTTCTAAAGTAGAGGTTGAGCTTCCTATTTATAATGGTTGCCCATGAAGTTAGTTGACTTGATTTGGAGACTAGGCCACATCTGTTGCAGAAGAAAGGAGGCAACATCTGTTCCAGAATTATGATTAAGCAAGATCCCTCCATAGAAAGGTTCAGTGTTTGAAGAATGCTTAGATTGGTGGATATACACATATCTGGTCGGCCTATGTGTTGATGTCTAGATCCCTAAGTAGGAAGGGTGGCGTTGGCCTTTGAGCTCCGACCTTGGATACGCACCTAGAACCCTGGGTTGGTGTTAGAGCTTAAAAGTCTAATGGTACCTAGAGTGGCTAGAGCTTGAGTACACCTTAGTCCCACCCAATTAGAGTACCCTGGTTAGGTATCTAATCTATAGCATTGTGTGTGTTGTGACTCTTCATAAAGCATATCATTTTGAGATCTTCCATGTACCTTTGTATATATGTAACTATGAACACCTCCTTAGTTAGAGGGAGTGTTGAATAATGTAACTAGTGTCAGTCTTCATAATTGTATTTGAGTCATAATGTAATGTATTTGTCAAAAGAAAGAAAAAGAATTTTTTATTGTAAAAGAAATTGGCTTATTAAAGAATATGTTTCATGCTTGGGTCAATGATTAATAGGTCAAGGCCTCCATCGCAAACTTCTAGGGTTTATGTCAAGAGTCCTTGTCCTTCTCATTATATAAAAGATCCTTCTTGGGCCTTGTCAATCAAGAAAGAAATTTATTTTGATGTAAATAAGGTCTTTTAGGCTTACTCCACTAAGTCGACCTCAACCTGGACAAGTCAGCCTCAACCTAGACAAGTCAGCCTCATAGATTCACTATATATTGGCAACTACTTGACATCATTTGGATGCTCACTCAAAAGTTTGATCTGCAATTCGTAGAAGAGAAAGAAGTGCAAAATAGGAAGAAGAAGCAAAGAAGCCTGAAAGAAGAAGAAACCCTAAGCGAAGAAGGAAGAACCTTATTTGGAGAATTGTTGTACGTAAGGCTTGTTGCCCCATGAGTTTCCCACCAAGAATAGGCCTTCTTAGCTCCCCTGTCTCTAATCACATCATATCCTGCAAATCGACCAATGCCAGTGGAAAACTCTGCAAAGGCATCCTCCACCTCATCAAGCAATGCTCTATCCTAAAAATTCTACCTCAATGCATCCTTCCTCCCCTGTGAAATTTCACAATCGATGTGAGGAGGGAATCTGCGAGAAAGTCCGCCATTCAGCCACTCATTGTTGTAGTATTTTGGGTTCAATGAGTGAGCCAAACAATGAAAAGGTGTGCAATTCTTGTCCCACCTGCCAACAAAAATATCATGTATGGTTGTGAAGAATGCCTTTGATGATGTCTCATACTCAGGGCACTCATTCTATAAAATAATGCTCCTCACAAACTCAATCATGGAATCCCATCCCTCATAAACCTCTCCTAGGATGGGTTCGTCTGTATCTGCAAATCGTAGCAAAGAAATGATAGGGTCCATGATCTTAATAAGTAGATATACCCTCTCCCACCAAGCATCATCTAACATGTGTCCTTCACTCTTTTTGAGGTTGCTTGATCTATTTTTCTCCAAAAAGACCAAAACTATGAAATAACCATGGCCCCAAGAGCGGTCTTGACCTCCCTCAACCTCTTCAACATGATGAATAAAGAGGCAAATTGTGTATCTGCAATCTTCAACAATGATAGATTGGTGTACTCCTTGTAGATTGTGAGGCCATTTGTATGATTTGTACGAAATTGCGGAAATGTCGTGCATCCTCAATAATACTTCCAATTCAAAGCACATCAAAAGAAATAGATTTAAGGACACGTGTCCCACTAAATCGTGTCTGATTCGCTCGATTCGGGACACGCAGGGGATTAGGTTCGAATCCAGTTTCTTAGACTATAAGGTAAAACTTGTAGCCTAGGGTTTCCAAGATATGGCTTAACAATAGCACAATTAGGCATACAAGAGAAAGGAAAAGGCTTATTTGAAAGATATGATAAACAGCAAAAGCAACAAACCTCCAAATGACCCTAAGTTGAAGCTTTAATGTAGAATTAGGGTTTATCAAGCCCTAGAATTGCCTAAGGTTGATGACATCAACCCTAAGGAAGCACTTACAATTATGTAAATTGTTAGATTTTGTGTTTTAAGGCTAAGAAAGGCAAGCGCTAGTTGAATTCAGCCTAAAACCTAAACCCTAATGGCTTGCCTTAAAGGGCCAAAATCCTAGGAAGGAGGGAAAAAGATAAAGTTCTATAGTTTTTTTTCTCACCAAGACAGATGCTAGTGTCTTTTATCTACTTTGGTGATGGAGTCGTAGGGATTTTGACCATGGAAATATCAAACCCTTGAAGGGAGTAAGGGGGAAAACACTAGGTTTTCACTTGCTAACCCTACCTATACCTTTATGAGGAGACGAATTCACCAAAGAAAATCTCACAAGGAGGTTCTCTAAGGGGTTCAAGATTACAAGATTAAAGCATGCAAACTCTACCAAGCGTTTCATATAAACATAAGCATTTAGACATGGAAAATAACATTAGCATATTCATTACATGCAAATTACAATAACCATAAATGATATTCAACAAAAAGTACTCACAATATACCCAAGAGCATGCTTTCTTTCAATCCCAAAATTGTGTCTCCACAATAAGCACTAGTCTCCAAGAGCCAAAAATCCACATAAGATCACATCTCCATAAAGTAGCAAAGTACAAAGGCGAGGCTAAAATCTCTAAGAGAGGTTGGAATCTAGACAATCAACGAAACAATGAGAGAGGTGATCTTCTATTTATATGATGTCTATCTCTTCTAATTTATAACTAAAATCCCCTACACAAGTTTGATTATTGAGTGGACAACAATCCAATCCACTAGCTTAACAACAAGATATGCCAAAATAATCCCACATGTTCAAGTCTTAAGCCTAAAAGAGTGATGATGCCATGCCCTTTTAGGGCTCCAAATTCTCCATCAAGGCAACGACAAGGCTAAAAGTGTCTTCAAGCATCATGATCGTCCTCCATTTGAAGAAAATCACACTGCAATAAATCATGGGCTAGTGAAGAACTTAGCCTTGAGGTCAAATCACTAAGTATAAAAGGGGGGGCAGTCAAAATACCACATGATTCACACTTCCCAGGATGCATAACTCCAAGCTAATTAAATCAATGCATATGATGTGGAAGAACAAGTGTCAGTGCATGGGCAGTCTGTAGAGACAAGCTCTAACTTCGAGGATCGCCAATGTAATAATTCTTTAATAATGGCTATGAAGAGGTGTATTATTCCTGAATAAATGGATTGGAGTTGAAACTATGGGATATGGATATAAATGTTGCTGAAGGGAGGGTTGATTAGCTATGAAGAAATGGGATTGGCGGCGGAAAACTGAATCAAGCAAGCACTTTCCTTTGGAAGCCTCCTTAGGTATCAACGCTATGGGAGCTCACATTTGAGGGTTTATTGTAGGCTTTTAGATTTAGGAGAAAGGACTAAGCATTGGTCATCATATATAGATTCCTTCCAAGTGGGGGG
Source organism: Pinus taeda (assembly GCA_000404065.3). Classification (NCBI taxonomy): domain Eukaryota; kingdom Viridiplantae; phylum Streptophyta; class Pinopsida; order Pinales; family Pinaceae; genus Pinus; species Pinus taeda. The sequence goes on along the minus strand of APFE030876987.1, from coordinate 56,894 downwards.
AAATAATGGTGAGTTGTCACAACCATTCATATAGATGTGTTATGTGTGAAATTGCTGATTTATGCCAAAGCTTCAAGAGAAGTGAAAGACATTGTACAGATCCACAAAGTGCAAGAAGCCTCTAGTCAAATGTGGGAGGAATGGAGAGTGGAAGGGGAACGGAGGGGGCAATTAGAGGCTTAAACACAAGCTAATATAATTACATGTGCACCAACATGAAGCTCAGATTACTTAAGCATAAATGAAAACAGTTATAGAAGGCCAAAGCTATTGGAAAATAGGGAGGCTTTATAATTAGATCAGATTTTTCTTTCTTTGATAACTACTTGTGAAATTTGTTGGTCTCTTATTTATTCAATTATGGTCTTCTTCATCAAAAAATTATCAAACTTAAACATAAAGATCACAAGAAAACAGAAAACACAAGATATAGGCTTCAAGCCAAGGAAAAACCCCTCCAAGGGGAAAACCCAGCAAAATATATTCCTATAGAATCAGATCAAATGAGACATCCAAGATCCTTCCACCTTCTAGAAGCCGAGTCAAACCCTCCTTTTGCTCAGATTTCAATCTTACTCTTTCTCTATGAAATTTCAGATCATATACTCAAAAATTGTGCATTCAAAATGAGCTCCAAATTTCTTTTATATATAATTAACCAGAGGGGGGGGCGAACAATCATGTCCCTTGGAGCAGAGCCTACATGACAGGCAGGGCCGACTTGACTTCTAAAAGGAATTTTTAACCAAATACATATTTAAAGATTATTTTTCCTTTTTCTTTTCAAAGTCCAAATGGGACTTGACTCTTTGACTCATGACAAATATTCTTTTGACTTTGACAAACCCTAAAAGCATGAAGAACATGCTTGACCTAGATGACCAATTGACTTGAGCATGAAACCCATGCTTGAAAAAATAATATTTATTTTTCTTCTTTTGCATTCTACATAAATTATATAATGATATAAGTACAATGACAATTATGAAGACTGAACCTAGTTACATTTTCCAACACTCCCTCTTAGCTAGGAAGGTAATCATAATTCCATAATCAATACAAGAATACTTCTCAAATTGAAATATTCTCATAAGAATAGTTGGATCAGCATTATAACCAGTATATACAATACCAGGGATCTAGATACCATCTAGGCTACTACCAAAGTATCAATCCATCATCTCACAAGGATCTAGGTATCATCTAGGCTACTGCCAAGGCACCAACCCAACATCTCACAAGGATCTAGGTACCATCTAGGCTACTACCAAGGCACCAACACATCTTACAGGGATCTAGGTACCATCTAGGTTATTGCCAAGGTAGCAACCCATCTTAGAGGGATCTAGGTACCATCTAGGCTATTGCCAAGGTACCAACCCATCTTACGGGGATCTAGGTACCATCTAAGCTACCGCCAAGGTACCAACCCTAAGTACCATCATACAAGCTATTCAGCCTAAGGTGCAACAACTAGTCACCGTGATGCAGTTGGCGCCTCAACCTCAAGGGATACAAACGATTACAGGTTAGCCATTACCAAGATCAAACCTCTAGGAACATCCTTGTTCCAACTATGAGGGTTGACCAAATCCTAGAGGACATTCAACTCCTCACACCACGGGGTCAAAGCCCTCAAGGATTTTAACATCACAGGTTTGCCATTATCTTGGTAAAACCCTAACATCACAGGCCTCATTCTAGGCCAAAGAGCTCACTTAACCAGTAACTGAGCCTAACAAAGGCACCCACTCTTATAGATTGACTAGGCAAACAAAGATAGGCACCTACTCTTTTGAGTAACTGGACCTTAAGGACCGTTTTTCCTAAAATAGGAAAATGTCTACCCTCAACAATAGTATGGGCCATTCTTCCTAAATCTGGAGAATGTCTACCCCTAGTGTTATCTTATTAATGCTCCCTGGACCTTAAGGACCATTTTTCCTAAACTAGGAAAATGTCTACCCTGAACAATAGTATGGGTCATTCTTCCTAAATCTGGAGAATGTCTACCCCTAGTGTTATCTTATTAATGCTCCCTCTTGCTAAGAGAATTTATCTTAACAAGTCCAAGCTAAACAACTTTAGTCTTTAAATACTTAAAGACATACCTTAAAACTTGAGAATTGAATAACTCCCTTTGAATCAAAGCTTAATTTAAATTCATAGTTCTTTTGGGTCCTGTTGTACCTTAAGAAACCAATTTCCTAGTTGTGTAGAAATTGTGCTTAAGACATTAATGATTATAATGATTGTCACTTGTTTGTCAATTAATTTTATGTTGTGTTCTCAAATGAAGGACCTCGGAGACTTGGTTTTTAACCCTCAATACTTAGGTGACATAAAAATATCAGAATGCCATTTGATTGCTGAATATAAATGATAAATGAAGAAAGCTTGAAGAAGTCAGAGACAATATGTTGTTTTACACAGAATCTACTATCTGTGACACTTGGAAAAGTTAAAGATAATATGTTGTCTTACACAGAAACTACTATCTATAACTTAGAAGAATTGCAGAGGTAAGAACTTCAATTATAGGAGCGCTCTTTTAAGGGATTTGAACTACATTTACATAAGCAAATAAAGGCCTGCAGCTTCATTATCATACTTAAAGGAAGAAAACTTATGATGACACATAACAGAGAAGACACAAAATCATACCCAACAATGTGTGGAAAACTTATGATTCTTTCATTAATCAATAGTTGTATCAGGAATACAGTGGCCTAGTATCCAGGTTCTCCAAAGTTCGAACCCCTTCTCTCGAAATTTTCCTTTTTTTATACGTTATGAGATAGTTGGTAGCCATCAAAACTGTCAAACTACTTAACTATTTCCCTAACTGTCTAAAGTAAAAATTATTACAGAATATTACACAGAGGGTAAAGGACACCTCATTCTAAAGAACATAAAATAACAGGAAGTAACGGAAGTTAGAAGATGATGGTCGTTCTCTGTTCGAATCTATATCTTTGAGCCTTAACGGAGCAGTGGATGAAGGGTGAAAGGCTTTGGAAGCACTACAAGGGGTAAAGAATGTATGGGAGCCTCAACGAGGTTGAACCCCCGCAGTGATTTATAGCCGCACATTTCGTTCAACCATGCTAACATCACAGTCAACTGCGGGGGTCGAGCTTTGACTAACCTTCGTGCTCATTGCTTCTCTGCAGCGCACCTTAAAGTACTTATCAAACTATCGCTTGTTCGTGCTTATTGAACCTGCATGACATTTAAACGATGGTTCAGGCCCACGGAACTTAAAAGAATTACACTCTGATTCATAAATCCTGTCGCGTCTGCCTTTTCAATGCACCTTTGACTCCCATACGGACCCGATAGGAAATAAAAACTGCATGTGATGATTTATCGGGTCCGATTTTAAAGGCAGAACCCAATGACTTGCCGACCCGATAGGAAAATAAAATTGCCATTAATAATTTATCGAGTCTGATTAAAATATGCAACTTGATCACTTTCCGACCCGACATTTGACCCGATATCCGTCGGATCCCGTCCCTTCCGATGGACGGCTGAGATTAGCCCGGACTTCAACGAATGTAAACTGTGTTTGATACACCGTCGCATTTGATCTCCGAAATAAACCCATTCTAGTTAACGATGCGATTTCCGTTAGATCTGTGGCCTGTTGATCGGACGGCCCAGATCTTCTCGTGGGTTTATCACTTTCAAAGCCATTGAAAACACAAAATCAACCATTTCTTTCATATTTTTTGATTTTATAAAACTGAAAATAAAACTTAAATAACAATGGACAATGGATGCTACAACAAGTCCAAAGCTCCTTCAGAATCCACAGCCCTTTCAAGATTCAAAGCTCCCTCGTGTCACAGACTTTGTGTCTTGATATTATAACTTCTTTTAGCCGGGACAGTGTTCAGCATGTACTTGCATCCCTATTCGGGGAGATCACAAAAGAATGATTACAATCAAGAAATGAAAATAAAGCAAGAGACTAGATTTACTAAAGAAAACAATAATAGTACAAGAAGAGAGATAGAGCACTTTAGTCTTTAAATACTTAAAGACATACCTTAAAATTTGTGAATTGAACTACTCCCTTTGAATCAAAGCTTCTTTTAAATTCATAGTTCTTTTGGGTCCAAAGCTCCTTCAGAATCCACAACCCTTTCAAGATTCAAAGCTCCCTCTTGTCACAGACTTTTTGTCTTGATATTATAACTTCTTTTAGCCCGGACAGTTTTCAGCATGTACTTGCACTCCTTTTCAGGGAGATCACAAAAGAATGATTACAATCAAGAAATGAAAATAAAACAAGAGACTAGATTTACTAAAGAAAACGATAATAGTACAAGAAGAGAGATAGAGCACTTATCTTATATGAATAGCAACATTTCCCTTCCTTTCATCATGCTCATCATTATCAAGGATTCATTAGCAAGCACAATTGTTGCTTTGCTTTGTTCTTCCATCATTCTCATCTTGCTTCCTTAATTATGTACCTACAATTCTTACCAATAAGTGCAACCAAGAAAAAATATACAAAGAAAAGAGTATGAAATCAATTTTGTCCATCTTAGGTTTCCATGGAGTACTTCTAGCGGTTCTAGTTACAAACCCTATATATCTTAATCTAACACTTATTAGGGTTTTACTTTCAGCAGAAACATTGGCCCTAGGGTTTTTTACTTTCAAGCCCTAGGGTTTATTCAATTCAACCCTTGCTAGGGTTTTATCACATACCCTAGATTATCCTTTCAAAAATTTAAGTCTCCACACCCTAGATTTTATATCCAGGAGCTAGGGTTTTCTTAGAGGCAACAATCAATTAGGTTTAGGGTTTTTACTCCTAGGGTTAGCTCAATCTAAACCCTACAAAAAATTCTTCAAGGCTTCACAATTCCTACAAAACTTAGATTTTGCAAAACCCTAAAGACTTTATAGACCCTTTATCAAATGACCATCATACATAGAGAATTTTTGTACATACATTTTATCATGCTTTCCATAGATCCGTTCCTTTTTCAATTGTCAAGAGCCAATTGTCCTTTAACACAAGTTCTTGTCTTTCCGATGACACAAACTTCTTCTATCAATAGGTTCATCTTTTCATGTACCATATCACCAACTCTCATCAAAGTCATACACATATGATCTTAGTCACTTGAGGGCTAGCCACTGTATACTATCCATCCATATGCTTCTCATACAAATCTCAAAAAACAAGTGCGAGCCTTCCCACTCTGTCCATTTTGGGAATCTTTGCAACTCATCAAGCCATTAAGTATAAATCAATGCCATATGAACAAAAGTCGAACCTGGTACGGAACTGTGTCGCATATACACACTCCAAAATTGTATGAGCTACAGAATCAAGGTGATGAAATACGATCCACTCCGATTTTTAACTGTAATTTATTAAATAGTATGACCCTTAGCAACAGAGTAATTCACCAAGCTATAGTCAAACCACAAACAGTAGCCTCAAAGTGAGCATTTAATGGCAATGTCAAAGTCGATGAAAGTGAGTCATTGCAATGCTCTCGTAAGCTACAGGTGTGCATACACGACCTATTGCATAGATAGGTCGTCTTTCACGTAGAATTTTCATCCACAATTGCTATGTATATCAGACACATTCACTGTTGTCAATTGAAATTATATATATTGATTCACTGAATCAATTTGCCAATTGCAATAGATTTAATGCAAGGAATCCTCAGAGAAATTCTAGAATTAAAATATGTGAGACATATGCGAATCTCGGAGTAATTATGTTTTATGCAAACCATAGTAATGAGATATAAACCATAGTAGATACATAGGTAGAGATAAAGTCGATATCAGGAACGTCAAAACTTCAAAGTATACAATTCATGATCCACTGAGTCATGAAAATACAAAGAATTCAGGAAGTAAGTATGAAATGATGCCACCAAATGATTCAATATATGAGATTCCACCGAATAGGGAATCATAGGATCATATGAGTCATTGTAAGCTACAATTGCCTTTTGTAATAGTACAATACTCAGTCTCTGCGAGCCACAATCTTCAATGATCATAGCGAGCTTTGGAGAGTGTGAGATCACATTAGAAGTGTAATGCATCATTACAAATACAAAGAGTGAACCATAGAGAGGCCAATGTATAGTGTTTCGATGAAAATAAGTCATACGAGACACATATTTGTGTAACGGGTAATACGATGTGACCTTGGATCTTTGTGATGTAAGCCATTACAGAAGTGCACCAATTGAACACAAGTGTGATCCTTTTCACAGAATAACGAACCCGGGAATATATACAAACTGTAAATCTTATAGATGCGAGTCTTTATATAGACCGAGCCATAAAGACATATAACGAAGCTTTAATTATGAAGTGCGAGCTAGTTTACCAAGTCAGATGTCACAGTTTCATAAATTCATATAGAATGCTTCATATTTCAATGCTTATAGAGTGTGAAAATTTATGAATCTACACATCAGAAATCCTACTGCAATCATTGGTTTATCATCTCCTACTTGTTTTTACATTCAACAAGTTATTTAATTATTAAACAGCAATGAAAACACTATTGCAGACTACACATACATACAGATCATGAATTGAAAATAGAACAAGACAAATACACAAGGGACACCATTATTTTTGGACAAATGTCCCCGGATAAACCCAATGCGGGAAGACCGGTGCAGTAGCTCTGAGGGTTTTCTATTATTAAGCAGTAGTTCTGAATACAACTCTGGATTCCCTCTCAGCAATCCAGTTACAGAGATAAAAATATACTGGTAGAAACCTAAGCGAGATTACCTCACTTCACCCGACAAAATCTCTTTGTTCCGGCAACTGGATTGGTTGTCCCCGGCTACAACTCTGTTGCCCCTTCGCAGTAGTTGCATGGAGCACGTTGGGACAATGCGTCAACATGTGTTGCCTCCTGGAGCTATGATGTCAACCTTCTCGGTTGATCCTACTGCTCCCCGACTGAATTCGAATTTCTGCTGGAGGGTGGCTCTACCCCAACGCTGGAAATGCGTGGGCCCTTCCTGGCCCAGCGTCAGTCTCCCTAGGTCTGCGCTGCCTCCTCTAGCATCTCTCTGCCTCTCTCTACTGTGTATTTGAGGTCTTGGAGAATATCCTCAAACCTCAACTATCCCTGCCCCTTTGTTGCAACAGATCACTTGTTCGATTTTCTCAGCAAACCTCGCCCCAAAAAAATTGAACTGACTGATCTCTCAAGTGTATCTCCAACTGACCCTCAAGCCTCCTCTTATATTTTTCCTGTTGATAAATCAACGGTCAAGATTAAATCCCTAATCAATAGCTAAGATTAAAACAGACTTGATACTCGTCACTTAAAAGTTTCTCACCCATATTCTTATTAATACCCATTAATATTTTTATTTTAGGAACAAATTAAAAATATTAATTATTTTAATAACACCTCATCCAGGTGGAATTTCTCCAAACGATTTCTGTGTTCTGGAGATCTCATGTGTTCTAGCCCCTCAAAATTTCAGAGCTAGAGCACATCCGATGCTACCCAAAATCAACATAGAGTGATCTTCAAGCCTCATTCTTCAAACCTTATCTCTAATACCATGTTGAAAAATCAGAAGGCTTTATAATTAGATCAAATTTTCCTTTCTTTGATAACTGCTTGGGAAATTTGTTGGCTCCTCATTTATTTGATTATGTTCTTATTCAGCAAACAATTATCAAAACTTAAACATGAAGATCACAAGAAAACAGAGAACGCAAGATATAGGCTCCAAGCCTGAGTAAAACCCCTCCAAAGGGAAAACCCAGAAAATTCTTTTCTTATAGAATCAGATCAAATGAGGCATCCAAGACCCTTCCACCTTCTAGAAGCCAAGTCAAACCTTCCTTTTGCTCAGATTTCGGCCTTCCTCTTTCTCTGCAAATTTTAAGATCATATACTCCAAAATTGTATATCCAAAATGAGCTCCAACTTTCTTCTATTTATACTCTTATCCAGATGGGGGGTGAACAATCATGTCCCTTGGGGCAGAGCCTACATGACAGGCAGGGCTGACTTGACTTCTAGAAAGAATTTTTACCAAAAATACATATTTAAAAATTCTTTTTCCTTTTTCTTTTCAAAGTCCAAATGGGACTTGACTCTTTGACTCATGAAAAATATTCTTTTGACTTTGAAAAACCCTTGAAGCATGAAGGACATGCTTGACCTAGATGACCAATTGACTTGAGCATGAAACCCATGCTTGAAAAAATAATATTTATTTTTCTTCTTTTGCATTTTACATAAAATATATAATGATATAGGTACAATGACAATTATGAAGACCGAACCTAGTTACATTTTCCAACAAAAGCAAGAAGATAGAGGAATTATATGCAAAATTTGGTCATTTATATGAATTGGACCTGGAATTAGCTAGGAGTTCGAGCTCTCATGGAAGTCTCCTAGTGAACACTTCCAATGGTTCTATGCCACCTAGGGTGAGAGAGGAAGAAACAGTCCAGCAAGGCTACTCCTAATCATAAGAACTAGCAACTAAGCATAATAATAGAGATAATTGGAGAAATGATCTCAACTACTCCATGACAAAAGGAAGCCAAGAGGCTTCATCACTCTCAAACAACAATAATAATTTCCTACTCAAATAATAATGAGATACACATATGTTGAGACCAAGGAGATAAACCATATGTCAAGCACCAAATAATCCCTATCAAGAAGCTCTCCAGAGCACGAGCAGGACGTCCTGTAGCAACATTGCTCTAACTGATTGACATAATGGATTATGGGCTTCAAGAAGATATCAACAGCAATTTTGGGTGTAAAATTAAAATCTTCAATTAGCTATCATATAAGTACCTACATTTATCCAACCAATCTTTGCATTATCACATTTCAGAGCACCAAAACACAAGCCAAACTGACCTGAGGACTAAACTGCTCCAAAACTCCCATCACATGTCAAACCTTGACTGGAAGTCATTAAGAGTCAAGACCCTGTCTCTATGTCTTATATGGTGCTTTCAGACTATACAATCTGCCGGTAAAGTATTGCACATCTATTAGTAATTTTACACACTTGCTCTACCTTGTTTACCTTAGGAAAAAAATCCAGAAATGATTACCCATTCATTTTCTGATTGACGATAGTTGCTTCACATAGCGATTATGTTCATTTCTCAAAGCTGAGCAGAAGGATTGAAACAACCAGGAGCTATAACAGACTAAAAGACGTGAACTTTCAGAGGATTCAGAGGATCAGCACAAGGAGGCGATTCACTAATTGAGGGCAGACAAGAATTAAAAAGCCTGAATATGATTTATTTAGCTATAGATATGTATGCACAGCAGAGAGCAAATTTGCAAGGTTTATGTCCACATGCTGGAGAGATACTCAACTTTAGAATGGGTGATTTTGCAAATTTCTAGTTCCATTCATTTGATTGTGTCAACTACTTGGGTAATGATTTTAATCCCAATTGCTCCACATCAATTAGCACAAGTTTTGGAAGGTTGTCTGAAAGGAACACAAGCCCATAAACTTATTAAAGGTTTTAAATCCAGAGTAAGGTCACATGAGAAATTGGGATAACTAGCATTTTGTTGTGCTTTGCTACATTTCTCAATTCATGAAGCCCAGAACCTTAAAATATAGAGATTAGAAAAGACAGTCACAGAATATAAGAGAAACTGACCTTGAGCATTGTCAATTGATTCAACCTCCTTTCTCAACAGTTCATAAACTGCATAAACCACTTCCATAGTCCCACTTCTGGTTACTGCACTCATGCAGAATGGTTGTATCCCTCGTTCATTTAGATTCTTTTTAAAACACTCCCATCGCTCAGCTGCTTCTGGAATATCCATCTTGTTATAGGCAACTACGTAGGGTTTATGTGAAAGCTCTGGGCTGAAAAGATCCAGCTCCAAACGGACTGCATCAAACTCGTACTCAGCCTGGGGGCTTGTGCCATCCACAACATGTATCTGCCCATATTAGCATGTGGAAATCTCATTATTCTGTGTTTCCCTCAGTTTTTCAACACTCTAGAATCTTAATTTAGTGGCATGTAAACTATTAATAAGAAGTCCTTTGTTATTACATTTGATAGGATTTTTCCATCACAGAACCCACAAAACTGAATAGCATTTCAACTGGATCCAAAACCTGCTACACAATAGGAAACTGAATCTAAGTTTCCCCATTTGAAACTGAAATTAAAATTGTATCGATGTCGACAATGTCAGCAAGAAACAGTGAATTTGAAAAAAAAAACACAAATTTATTTATAGTAATCTATCTTAGTTAATTTTAAGCATATACATTAGCACCTCATGGTGCAGGACGTGGGAAATACAGTCCAAAGTAATTCAGGGTAAGAACTTGAAGTTAACATTGGACTGGAGGTAATCAACCATGACGAAATGCCTGAAATTTTAAAATTGGATTTACTTCTATTAGTCCTTTTAGAATTAAATCAACTTTAGGCGCTGCAACTCATTAAAAACTTGATATATTTAAGGGGGCAAAGAATGAATCCCTGTAATGTGAATAAAAGGTTAAAAGACTCTTTAGAGAAAGGAGCAATTTCATGTCTCAATTATCACAATGATAAATAACATGATTGCGGGAAACCAAATGCTCTTAAATTCCTGCATACCACATCATTTAGTAAGGCTGATCTCTGTATAAATTTATGACTTCCACATTTACCAACTTAACAAGGAACTTGTTCATAGCAAAAGACAAATACCAATATATCTATTTTCAATTCTTAAAATTTTACAATGTTATAGTTAGAAACCACCATCGATTGATTGAGAGTAACTTTCCCATTCCATGCTTCTGGCATGCAAGTCTATGACCAATGAAGAAATTAGGTTTATATACATGGTAGTTTTACCATTTTACGTGAACTCTGTCTTCCTTTTATTCTGGCTAGGAGGTACGAGAAAACAGTACGATCTCATCAGAAACAACAAAATAATGTTAATGTCAAAAAATGACCAGAAGACAATGAACAAGGACAGTGATGACAAGAACGTTGACTACAGCAGTAATGCAGATAGAATCTCCATCCAAAAATAAAAGGTCTCTAAACACATTACATCCCCAAAGTGACGAGCAGTACTTTCAGCATAAAAAAAAAAAAGATGAAATCCTTGACAATACAGAGTAGCAAACATTGAATCTAGCATGAGATCGGCCAAGTTTATATTTAGCTTCAGCTATGAAAAACATTCAAGTAGTTCAATCATATTGTTTCAATTATCACAGACATTTCAGCAAAGGATTCCAAAGGACATAGACAGAAATTCTGTGTATCCTCATAGACATAAACCACATATATGTGGCTTGAAGTCGCAACTAAAGGTGATATCACAAATCAATCTAATTTCTTCTCAGCAGCACATTACTTGTTTCTTCTCTTCAATGCAGAATTCATTAGTCTTCAATACAAACCACATATATGTAGCTTGAAGTCGCAACTAAAGGTGATATCACAAATCAATCTAATTTCTTCTCAGCAGCACATTACTTGTTTCTTCTCTTCAATGCAGAATTCATTAGTCTTCAATGTTAGGTGTGGTCCTCCCTCCACCACTGTCCCAGGGAGGAATATACTGATGCCACCCACAATTACTACCCAAGGCCCGATTAGCCTGGGAAACTCTCCTGAATACATAAACAGCACAGGCTTCATCCCAATATCCACATAATTGATCCAGACGATGAGTAAACCTAGTTCCTTCCTCTCCTGATGGTAGCTGCACTTCTGCCAAACGTTTTTTTTGTTTGCCAGCTGTCCTCCACTTTCTAGTACCTTTCCCTATAGAGTTAACCAGGGCTGCTTGGGAGCAGAAGCGGGAGAGGAAACGGGAGCAGGGAGCGACATTTTCAAAAGCTTCTAGGTTGGGAGCGAATCAGGAGTGAATTTTAATATAATATATATTTTATATATTTTGATGCATATCTGTCTACAAAAGCATGTAGAATGATGAATTAGTGATAAAAAACATAAAAACATGGATTAAACCATATAATATCATTCATCTAGTGTTTATAATCTTCATCAACCATAGGTCCACAAATTAGAAGTTCTCATTTATATAGCATGTAAGGGTGCACATAACCAAAATAGCATCGAGTGCAATCCATTTTTGAACCAAAAATACACCAACAAATAGGCTCTAGATGGCCTTTAGCATCCAAAAAAATCATGCTACAACAGATACCCACATATCATCAAAATCATTGCCCATATTGGGATCTTTATCATTAGAATCACTCTCTAACCTTAATGTATGATAGAAAAAGCGTAGCATGTCAAGTCAAGATTTTGTTTTAGTGATGGATACATTTTTAGTAGGGTCATGATAAAAGAGTTTGACAACCAATGTCACTAACATCAAAGTACATAGAGGGCTTTGTGCTCTTGATTAAATATGAATTCCATACCCTAGTACATGAAAAAATCCAATGAAAACATTGCTATCCCCCCAATCCTGAAACCCTGAAAAACTAGTTAGTTTGCTGGATTTTGAGTGACATCTAAAATTCTACTTTCTCCATATGAAATCCAATCAGGTCAGAACCACTCTCCAACATCCTGAGTCACTTAATGGGAATGTTAAAAATTTAAGTAAAAAGATGAAAATGAAAGATAAAGGAGAATGTCGCTTTTACTTTAAGAATTTAACATTACCATTAATTGCATATCAATACTAGGGACATAGGCTTGAATAATAGGTTGTCCACTCAAAAACACTTGTTTCTTTAAAAAAAATTGTGTTTGAAACATCTTTGGGAAAAAGAAAATTGCAAAAAAAAGCCAGGGAGCAAATTTTTTTTGCAGGAGCACGTTTCAAGAGCGGATTCAGTGGGGGCGCTCCCTCGCAACCCTGGGCATAACTTGTATGCTCAGGCTTGTGGTGTTTCATTTTCTACTGTTATTGTACTCATTTTATTTCATTTCTCCCATTTTAAGGGAATCTTATAATCAACGTTACCAGAACTAGGCCAGGGTCCAAACCATTGAAACCCAAAAACTAAAACCAGAATAAAACCAAACACAAAAACTGGTTTACCAAAAAATACTTAAAATGTTAAAATTTTGATTAAAAAAATATATCTAGGACATCTTATGATCCAAGTGGATATTGGTGGCCACCCACCTATCCCACTTGGATCCCCAACATTGTTTCCTATCAGTTTCCTATTTCGGTAGTTTTCTAATTTTGGCAATTTTTCGGGTTTTGAACTTCCAAAGTTGTTTTGCGACCCTCAACGTCATTTTTTAGGGAAACGGTCAAGACCAGCATTTGCAGTCAAAAGTTGTTGCCTTGAATAGACCTTTCTAACGAGTTATCTTGTGCACCAAACAAAGATCATATGCCAAAGTTACGACCCAAGGAAGTAGACGTTTCAATTAACCCCATCAAGGCCCACAAGCTTTTGGCACTTCATCTCCTGGTGTTAGGTTTTTAAATGTTTAGGGTTTCTCATTTTTTCTTCATGATAAAAAGACTTCAGAGTCTCACTCTAACATAGTTCAGAAGGTATGCAGTCATCACGTCTACGCTCAGAGATAAGCTACTACCGCACAAGCTACTTTGCTTTCATTCAGCGTATAAACAGTTTTCAGCATTGTTATTTATTAATTGAAGTTCAATTTCTTGTATCTCTGTGTTTTTGGTTTAAATTTGTGTTTCATTTCATTCTTTCATAAATATGGATCAATAGTATTAGAGCAATCTGCCTTTTCTCTATTTTTTTGTTCATGTCCCCAACGAGGACGAGATATAAGGAGTTGGGACTTGAGCTGCTTGAACACTTGCAAACTTGTCCTCGCCAACCCTGACGACCTCCCAAGACAGAACAAAAGAAACACGAGGGAGCAGAAGATCCTATCAAATTGTTGCTCGAAGAAGCCCTCGAGGCACAGAGGAACCAATTGATGGATAATTTTTCCCAGATCCTTTAGCAGTTACCAATAAGCGACGCATCTTCATCCAATAGTCACTTCGGATGTGTCGCCCCCTTTAAGGAACATGTTAACTTTGATATTCCTATATTTAAAGGCCAAATAGATATAGATGTTTTAGATAAATGGTTAAATCTGTTGGAAGGATATTTTTCGGTCCATGATTTTTCCAATAGAGAGAAGATTATTTTTGCACTGCTCAAAGCCACCTCCCACATCAAGGACTAGTGGGAAACTTACTGTGAGAAAAGAGCCACAAAGGAGTCTGCATTGTTTTCAGTCACACCCTCTTGGAACTCTTTAAGGATGTTGTTAAGGAACAGTATTACCCTATTGGAAGCTACAAAGACAAATATATAAAATGGACCACACTACGACAGGAAGGGGACCAAGACGTGCCAGAGTTCACAAATATCTTTCTTACTATGCACACGAAGTTGGATATCAAGGAATTTGAGTAACATCTGGTGCTGAAGTATCATGGTTGTCTACACAAATACATCCTGACGGAGATGGAGTTCCTAGAAATCTCCTCTCTTAGCGCAACTTATTGATATGGCACCTGAATCAAGCAAAAATTTAAACAGAAGAAGTAAGAATTTGGTTATGTGAATCTGAAGCAAGGCAAGGGCACCCCCAAACCGTAGAACAAAGGACAAAGCCAAGGTGGAACAACCCAGTTCAACCCATCGAAGCCGCAAGCAAAAAATATCAATGGGAAGACAAATAAGGACACGGGAAAATGGTGTGAGTTCCACAAGAGACCCTCTCATAACATAAATGAGTGTCACGCAAAGCAGTCGCTAGTGGTTGAGATGAAAGCTTCAAAATCAGATACAGGTTCTAACTCTGAACCAAACCTCAACAAGGGGAAACAGATCATTGATGAAAAACCGACTGCCACCGTTGCTACTACCAAGGTTTGGCACAAGGAGACCAAAGATCAGAAGGACCTCATCTCAGCATCTCTTCCCCTCATAGATGTGGGTAAAGGGGACTCCACTATGTTTCATTGTTGATAGCAGAAATCAAAAGGACCTCATCTCAGCAAAGGTTGTTAAGCAATTGGGCCTGTTGCACTCATTTTTGTCAAAGTTTCAAGAAAGCAGATGTACCAATTTTTTCAAAGGATCGATATCATCAGCCATCAGCATACTGTGTCATTGTAAACCCATTCTGCAAGTTTATAATGTAAATGATGCTAGTACGACCGTTTAATTATGTAGCAGCCTAAGTAAGCCTATTATTTTGGCGAAAATTTTATCCTAAGAGGTTTTTCATCTCACTGATTCATTTGTGTTTCTAAACACGGATGGTCGACAGATATTTTCCCGTCAACCTCATTCTAAAGCTAGGGTGGAATTTGTCGTCAAAGTCTTAGGTGAGTCCTCGTGTTTTAGTCGAGTCTTATGTAAAAATGATTCTAGAATAATTTAAGCTAATTGGCTAAATTATTTTATTACAAATCGTTTAGTCTACTAGATCATGTTGTGTCGCAGAATTAGGTATGTAATTTGAAGGTCTATACCGAATGAGTGTTCCCGCTTTGAGGGTTGAAAATGTAATTATCTTCTGTAAAAAATATTTTAGTGCATAGTCCCTCGTACTTAGACACCATGGCTAAAATATTACAAGGTAGAAGAAATATTTAATCCACTCAAGTGTCAATTAATTAATTTTTCTAGCAAAAAATTAAATTAATCCTAACCCAGAAAATTAATTAATTAGAGTCAAATTTAGAGCCCTAGAGAAATTAAATTATCCAAGTGGAAAAATTCGTGGGTATCAAAGAAATTAATTTTTGGAGGTCCCCCACTATGGGAATATTGGAAATTTCAAGAAAAATTGGACCCTTGGGCCACACTGGTTTAATCAATGTCAATTTTTTTGAGGAAATTATAGCTCAAAATAATTAATTTTGAGCTAATAAAAAATGGGTAAAATAAGAAATTCAAAAATTCCTCAAAAATAAATATTTTCAACGATGGAGATTAAAAGATAATCAAATATTTTTCGACGGCCGAGATTATTTTGACGGGGATCAAGCCAACTAACCGTTAATTTTCCACTTTGAGGATTTATCTATAAATTGAGTCATTTATGTCTCAAACAATCTATTTTTTGGCTTATGTAGCTCTGAAAAGCTGATGTAAATCATTGTCCCGTTGGGAACATTGGAATAATCATAATAAAGACTTTCGGGTGCAATTTATGGTGTTTCTTATCTGATGATTTGTCGTACGTATTACGTACGGGAATTTCTATATTGTGCTTTATAAATATTTTAATCGTTACTTCCTTGTAGGTAATAGGAACATTCTATTGATAAGTTGTGGGCTTATCTTTGGTGATCTAACTCACAAGGTGCTCTACTGATTTGTCCTTCAAAAATATATAATGTTTGCAGGTTCCCCAACCCTTGGATTCCAAGTTCACGAACTTTGGATAGAGGTTGACTATGTTTGAAATCTAATTATTTTTATGGTGTTCTAACTTCGCTAAGGCTGTGATTTATTATTTATCTTTTGAAATACATTTAGCCACTACTAAAGATTTATAAAATTCCAAAAAAAGATCAAACATTTTACATGTAGATTTTGTAAATATAAATTGTATAATACACTTGTAAATTATTTTATTTCGCTAATCTTGGTTTTGCAGCTAGTGTTTTTGGGGTTTGAATTATTTTTGAATTTTTGTATATATTGGGGTTTCAGGTATTTTGTTTTCATTTGAGCAGGTGAGATCAAGTGAGAAGAGTTGGATTAGAGCTAAATCTAGGCCCTTGAAGGTAAGATCTAGCCTCTAAAATTTTGCAGGGCCGACATTAAGGAATTTTGCAGTGAAATTGAGCAAATCTGAAGATCTAAAGCAAATAATTTTTCCTGGCAAGGGTTTTGGTATTTGCAGGCCTCCTAGGCCTAGCGTGGCCCCTTCTAGCCTCACCATCAGCCTTCTCAGCCTCAACGTCAGCCCCTAGGGCCTTCTCAAGGCTAGTCGTAGCTCCTTCAAGGGTTGCAGCCTCCTCTAAGGCAATCGTCTAGCCCTTAGAGGCTCTCAGCTTGCCTCCTTTGTTGAAGGAAATGTAACTACGTTCGGTCTTCATAAATGTACTTTTGATATTTGTATTTATTCAAGAAAAGAAATATTGTTTTATAATATATGTCAATGAGTTTCTTGCTCATTGAAATAGGTCTAGCACAAGTTAAAGTGATATAAGTGAGTCAAATAGTCAAAAGAAAATGTTTAAGGCCTTAAGGGCATTTTGCACCATGTATATGTTTGTATAGAAGTCAAAGAATACTCCTCCAAGCAAAGTCAAGTCTCCTCCTAAGCATGTGGCACCATCAAAAGAAGCAATCTAAATTAAATAAGATAAGTTGACCTGCAATCTACAAGTCGGCCTAAAGGAGGGACAAACCTCTATATATAGAGGTTGTACACTCTCTAGAGACAATGCATTCACATCTCTGAAATCTGCGAAGTAAGGAGGCAAGAAAAGGGTAGTAGAAGGATGAAAGAAGAGTCTCCAAGGGCAACGAAGAAGGAGAAGTCATCACCGAAGAGTTAAGGATTGTTTTCTAGGGTTAATATAGTCACACGTGCGAGAAAAAGGTAGGACAGTTTGCGCTTCTATCAGCAGTAAGGTCACAGTCACATGTTAATCATTGTTTGGGTTAGAAATTAGGCCTACAAGGCCTCTCAAGTCAAGCGAAGAAGTCTCTCTCTTTATCAAATGTAAAAGGACCCTAATTCTCTAGGGTACCTCTCACACGTGCGAGAATTAGGGTTGTAGTGTTGTCACACTAAGCGTACCACTATACATCAAGAAGGGACTCGCTTGATCAAGAGAAGGAAGGAGTATCCTTAGGTGAAGGATATCACTAAGTACAAAAGGTAAGTATCTCTTCTAGAAGGTCTACTAACAGTGGAAGGAAGAACGAAGTGCCGGAAGAAAAGTGTTGAGAAACGAAGTGCCGAAAGAAAAGTGTTGGGGAACGAAGTGCCAGAAGGAGGTGGAAAAATTGGCGAGAAAACAAAGTGCAGAGAAAAGGAAGGACTTGACTTGTGCTTGGAGGATCTTCTAGTCAAGGGTCTAGGGTTTGGCATTGATCAAGAAAGAAGCTTCAATAAGGGAAAATTTACCGAAGGGTTTTCCTCTCAAAAGAAGAGAGGTTTTGGCCCTGGTAGAGAGCCAACATCTTGTGTTCTTGTTTTAAGTTTTGATAGCAATTTGATGAAGCACACACACATGCATTAATAAGAGAAGAAGAAGATTAACCTAATAAAGACAAATTGTAAAAAGACTTCACAAATTGTTATCTAATCCCGAAGAATCACTCTACATTTAATTGCCCTAGATTCTTCAACATCATTTGCCTCCCTTGTGAGCTTTTAGCCCCTTCCTCTCCCTCTCAGCTACCTCCCTTGCCCTTCGCTAGCCTCTCTCTCCCTCGCTTTGTCCTCGACCCTCCTCCTCTTCTCTCTTCCCTCTTCCCTTGCATCCTTATCCCTCTGTCCTCCCTTCTCTCCCTTCTCCTCCCTCTATTCTCCCTCCGCTCCCCTTTCCTTCCTCCTCTGCTACTCCTCTCAGCCTCACCTCTGCCCTCGATGCCCTCTCCTCCCAAGGCCGCAACCTTTTTAGGTTTGCGGCAGCATCTTTTGAGGCCTCCCCTAGGGTGTTGCAGGCCTTAGGGCCTCAAAGCCCTAAGCCACAACCCCTTCAGGGCCTAGGCCCTTCCTAACCCCAACGGCAGCCTTCTTAGGCTTGTCATCAGGCCTATTAGGCCTCTCGACCATAACCGCCCTAAATGTTAGCCCTATTAGGCTTAGCATTGCCTCTTCTTGGCCCTAATTTGTCCTCTTTTCCATCTTTGTGGGTAAGTTTGATTTTGGGACTGAATACTTGGTGTGTTTTGCAGAGAAATTAGCTCTAAGTTGGTGTTTTCAGGTGCCAAGTACCTTAGAGGAATTCTTTGGTAATTTGGGCAAGTGATCTACAAGGCCTTGGGCCTAGGGTTTGACCTCTAAACCCTCATTGCTTCACTATTTTATTGCAGTTGTCATAAACTTCTCATAACAATGACATTTGATTTGGGCATTTGTCACCAAGCTCTTCATATGTTTATTTGTTGACTGTCATAAGTGAAATCAGATCCGATATATTCTGAAGCTACATCATAAAAAGTGCTTGATAATTGATATTTTCACTTGGCAAGTTGTTAGGCACCCCATTGCTCATTTTTTGGTTCATATATGCTTGTCATTTCCTAGATCTAAAGTGATTTACTTACTGTTGTCCTAAAACTAATTAGTGCCCATCTCATTAAGGTTGCTAAGTGCCATTGTGAAGAAGATTGTCTTAACCTTTGTTATTTGAAGGCTAACGTTTGTTTCTTTATTTGTAAGTTCATCCATAGTCCGTAAGGAATCATTAATTTTGCACTATGTAGCCACTCACACATCATAACTCTAATATTGTTGAATTGTTTAAGTTACTTTGAGCATTGAAGTTTCATTGGTCTAATTGGCTTAAGCATCTCATTGAACATTGCTAAGGCATCATCGATAATTGCTAAACACATTGTGGTAAGCATTGGCATGTTGAGAATTAATTGAGTATCTCTTAGCTTTGGGCATTAAGATCTAATTGGCATTTTGATTGAAGCATTTATCTAAGTTCATAATCTTGTGCTCTTTCACCATCTTAAGAAGTTTTGGTAATTTTATTGTCTATCTTAAGCAATTGGCATCTTAAGTTCTATTATAATTGAGCATCTTTCAATATTGGCATTGTCTAAAGAGCATAATCATGGCATTATTGTTGATTGTTGATAATCATCATTGGAATATCTTGAGTAATTGGCAACTTGTGAATTTGACATTAGCACTAAACAAATTGGCATTTTCTTGGTCATAAGATTGTTTCACAATTTATTGTTAAGTACTCTTGTCATTAAAGGCTAATCATAACGCTAAGTACTTAAACATTAAGTCAATCTTAAACCAAGAATTCACTCATAACTTTTGCAAAAGCATTCTAAGCCTAGTTGCATTAATAATTTACCTCCAAGCATAAGCTTGGTTGATAGACTTCTAGGGCCACCTTTCCTCGTCAGAGCCATAGTCTTTGCAGTGCCGAAGGCACTAGGTGGTTGGAACACAAGGAGAGGTATCGTTAATCAAGCCTCTGCTTGCTTCCCGTTGGCTTCCATCCCACAACCTACTCTAAAGACTGGCCTCAAAATAGTTAAGAGAAAGGTTCCATTTAGACTAAGCATATAATTTAAAAGTAACCAAGACTCTTGCATCTCATCTAGATCTTAGGACTTGCAGCTCATATAGGTCAGTGAAGCATCTAAGCAGCAGTTGTCCATCCAGTTACTTGGTCCTAAAATATAATAAGCAATAATTTTGACTCTATAAGGCATTGGTCTCATATATGAATCTAATATAATCTTTGAATCTTGCTAAATTTAACCAAGTAGCTAGGCCACTCAATCGTGTCTCTGGGGCTTGTTGGTTGCCAACTTGCCTTCCACCTTTACATTTCCATAGGGACTTCCCCCCATAGCCTGTTGTTGGAAGGCAACTAGAACAGAGTGGGTGGGGATCAAAGTGACACCCCCCGCCTTAAGTCGTTGTCGCAGTGCCTGTACAATCTCAGTGACAACAAGGCCTACTAACAACACCACACTTGTAGCCATACACCATCAGATGGCTACACCAAGGGCAAGATCTTTGTGTCAACAAACAATGTTGTCTGCCCTACAGCATCAAGCATTTCATGGATGAGGTATTGTGTGATGTTGCTCCCCTTGAAGTTTGTGATGTTTTGTTGAGCCAACCATACTTGTGGAAGTGCCATGTTGTGTATGAGTCCAGACCCCGTATTGTTATTATTATTTTGGTCATAAAAATTGTATGGGAAATTAGAGGTGGCCACTCCTACTTGTTAAAAATTGGTAGCTACGGTCAGGTATTTTCATTGGCAAATAAAAGAAGAAATTATGAATTTTTTGGTTGACCGAGTCGGCCTCACTTGCACAAGTCAGCCCTACTCATTGAATGGATTTGACCCTATGGTCAAAACCACCCTCCTAACATTCGAAAAAATTAGAGTTTGATTGACCTCATTTGGCATCTCATCCATCACATCATTCAAATCTAAAACAAGGAGATTTGTCCACATGTGTGAGGAGAAGAAAAAGAAGTGTTTTCCATTGACCAATTGTTTGACTTCTATTTGACCAGTGTTGACTTGGGATTATCTGCTAAAGTTTGATCGAATTCATCACTGATCTTGGAGGCCAATTTTATCTGTGATTCATTGACTGAGGTTGACCAAAATTCTACTCCTGTTCTGGTAATTGACCGAGGGTTGACCACAAGTTAATTTCTATAATTTGACGAAGCTTTGACTATGGTATTGCAGTTTGAATTTCAACCCTTTGACTAGCTGCCTCATGAAGAAATTCGACCCCTTTGTTGCAAACTTTGACTTGCACAATGCGTTGAATTTTCTCTCATTTGACTGGTTTGACTTGGCATTTATTGAGGTCAGAGATTGGAATTTTGATTGGAATATTCTAATGCACATTTTGATGAGTTGAACCATCTCATAAGGAAAGATTTATGGGTTTTGCCATGGTCATTGGCCTAAAGTTTGGTGTCTCTTGTTTTATTGTTTGTTGTGATATCTATTGCTGCCTTGAAGAAATTAATAGTTGAAATTTTTCATGTATCACTGCTTAATGATTGGAATGCTCTAAGAAGTCTAATTGTATCAATGGAAGTAGTTATCAGTTTGAAAAATTGTACTAGTCTTGATTGCGCTAGAAAAACAACATGGTTTCAGAACTTTGGCGAAAGGAAAGAGCAATGACATCACCTTGAAGAGCATTGAGAACATTTTAAAGAGCACTGGGATTCTACATCTTTTGTTTTGATTGGTCATCTTCATCATGAATTCCTTCATTAAGACAGAGAAAAAGCTTGAAGGAGCTACAAATTACAAGGCATGGAAGACTAGAATTGACCTAGTGGCTTGCAAGGAATAAAGTCTTTGGTATTGTTTATTAGTTTTTGGTTGTAGCGGACAAGTGTTCTAGTCTCTATGATGTCTAAGAGGCTAAGGAACACGAGATCTCCAAAACCCAGAAAAGGTTTCGTGAGATAACACTTAGAAACAACTTAATTAAATTAATTAGCTAATAATTTAATTATTTCCTAAGTCTAACTTAGGGAAGTTGGTTAATTAAAGTTAATTAATTAAAGTAATTTGAGTTTTCTCTAGAGACTTCTATTGATGAAGTCAAAGTGATCTAAGCCATTGATCAAGATTAAATCTTGGCCATTAGTGGTTGAAAAATGTGTAACTAGGTTTGGTCTTCATAAGTATGAAATGTATTCTTGTAAATTATAAAATGAAAAGAAATTATTATTATTGGAGCATGGGTTTCATGCTCAAGTTCTTTTATTTTACAGTTCTAGCACCCATTGAGTGCTTCTTGGGTCTGTCCTAGGTTTAAGAATCATTGTCATATATTGAAGACCCTATGGGCACATTGTATCTTGTAAAGAAAAAATTGTTTTGTCTTTAAAGTGTCGAAATACCTCCAAGATCAAGTCAGCCTAGAAGTTGTCAAGTCGGCCTACATGAAGAGCCACGTCTACCCTTAAGAAGCCTATATATAGAGAGGAACTCGTCCTCCGTTATACACACTCACTCATCTCATTCTACGCGAAGAAGAAATCGAAGGAAGTCGAAGTGCTTGGGGTAGTTCTCTCTCTCCCACGTGGAAGTCGAAGCTAGGGTTTCTATGTTGGGGTAATCTTTGGTTTGATCTTGGAGGAAAGAGAGAGAGGAAGTCAACTGAAGGTCACTTAGGGTGTCTCACTAGCCCTAAGTCTCAAGGGAAGGCAAGCGAAGGGAAAAGAAGGCCATACGAAGAAGATCAAAGTCTTCAAGACGAGGAGCAACAGTCGTAGCAATTGTCAGAAGACAAAATTTTGAATCTCCAGTAGGAGGTCGAAGTTCTTGTAGTAGGAGACCGAGTTGATCTTGATCTTGGAGAGTATTTCTCTAAGTCATTAGGTCATGGTATTCGTCAATTGAAGGATCTATAAGAAGAGAAGAGATTTAAGGGTTTTCCCCTCAAGAAGAGTGGTTTTGGCCCTGGCTTGTAGCTTATATACTTTATCGCTATTCTTATTGTTTTGGTAGCTATTTGATGTATCTCACACTATAATAATAAGGAACAAAGCTAATAAGGAAAAATCTAACAAAAAACAGTTATCAAGTTAAAGAGAATTAACATATTCACTGCCCTACTGAATTCTCAACATGGTATCAGAGCTAATGTTATCTAAGGGCATCATGAAGATCTCCTCTACAGTAAAGAAGTTCATCAAAAAGATTGCAAGCCATCTCAAGAAAGGTATCAAGGAAGCATGGAGTTTCTTATCTTCTTCAAAGAAGGTATCAATCAAAGAAATGAATGAAGGTCTCTTCTCGGCTCTCTCTGGCACATTCCAAGATGAAGACATTTGGGTAATTGAAAGTGGTGCATCAAGGCACATAACTGGCCATTCCAATCGATTGAAGACCTTAACAAAAGGCAAATCCGCTTATTCAGTGGAACTTGGATATAACAAGAGCTATCCCATAAAAGGTATTGGATCAACCTCCATAAAGTTGGAAGACAAAAGCAACATTCACCTCAACAAAATTCTATTTGTTCCAGGTTTGCACAAGAACATACTTTTAATTTCAAGTCTAGAAGATAAGGGTGATGGAGTAGCCTTCATTGATGGAAAGGTCATTGTATGGGGTAAAGACTCAAGTATAGATCAAGCTAAAGTCATTGGTATTCGAGAAGGAAGACTCTACAGACTAATATCTCTTGTGGCCCAAGCCCTAGTTCACATTGAAATTAACCCATGTGAACTTTGGCATAGAATATTTGGACATCTACATTTCAAAATCCTTCCAACTCTAAGTTCCATAGTAGATGGAATTCCTAATCTGAAGGAAGATCATGGAGGAGTTTGTAAGGGATGTGCACTGGGTAAGAATACCAAGAGACCATTTGGAAGCAGTGCTTCACGGTCAACAGAAATTTTGGACCTCATTCACTACTATGTATGTGGCCCTATGACTCCTAAATCACTTGGAGGTCATCTATATTATGTCACATTTATAGATGATCATTCAAGAAAGACCTGGGTTTACTTAATGAAAACCAAGGAGGAAGTATTTATAAAATTTCAAGAATTCAAAGCTGATGTGGAGAACCTTACAAAAGGAAGAATCAAGAAACTAAGATCTGATAATGGAGGAGAATATACATCCAAAGAGATTATAGCATTCTGTAAGGAGTCTAGGATTAAGAGGGAGCTGATAGTCCCATATAATCTCGAACAAAATGGAGTTGCAAAACGAAAGAATAGATCCATTGAAGAAAGTGTAAAAGCAATGTTACACGATCAAGATCTACCTAAGTTTCTGTGGGGGGAAGCCACGAAGACAACTGTCTACATTTAGAATCGAAGTCCCAACAGATCTCTAGAAAACAAAACTCCAAAAGAAGTGTTCACTTGAAAGAAGCCATCTGTAGATCATCTCGGGCTCTTTGGGTATCTTGTATATATCCATATACCAAAGGACAAAAGAAAGAAGTCAGATCCTTCCACCATGAAGGGAACATTTGTTGGATATAGCAACTCATCAAAAGCTTATAGGATCTACATGAAAGATGGACATCACATAGAAGTCAGTTGTGATGTCATATTTGATGAAAGCATAGCATTCAAGAAATCAAAGGAACTTTCCATAGATTCTGATGATGAAGAACTTCTGATATTTGACGAGGAAGTTGACAAAGGGGAAGAAGAATCACACCATGAAGAAGAAGGTCCCAGTGAGCCTGTCCAACCTGTGGTCATCCCTGAAACAAGAAAAAGGCCTAATTGTTTGAAATGTACTCTACTTGATGCAGAAGGTCACGAGGAAGCGAAACGATCTTTTAGAGAAAGCAAGAAACCCAAGAGATATTATGGGTATGTTGCATACATGACAATACTAATAGAGGTAGAACCACCACTTTTGAAGAGGCTGCAAATAAACAGGAATGGAAAGATGCCATGAATGAACAGTATCAATCTATAATGAAGAATGGAGTTTGGGAGATCATACCTAGGCCTGAAGACAAATTTGTGGTTACTTCCAAGTGGATCTATAAGATCAAAATGTGGTTGATAAAAGTATAGATAAGTATAAAGCAAGATTTATGGCTAGGGGCTTCTCTCAACTTGAAGGCACCGACTATGAAGAGACATTTGCTCCAACAGCAAGATATACAACGATTCAATCATTAGTCTCTGGCAGCATCGATGGGATGGAACATCCACCAAATGGATGTCAAGACTGTGTTTTTGAATAGCACAATAGATGAAAAAGTCTATATAGAGCAACCCTTGGGATTCGAAGTTAAATATAGGAAGGCATATGTTTGCAGATTGAATAAAGCATTATATGGCCTCAAGTAAGCACCAAAGGCATGGTATGCTAGAATGGACGCATACCTACAAAGAATAGGCTTCACAAAAAGTTCTATTAATTCGAGCCTTTATATTAAGGTTGTAGATGGTGAACCTATAATCATTCTTCTCTATGTAGATGATCTTCTCTTGATAGGTGTAGAAGGTTGAATTGAAGAATGTAAGAAGCAACTAGAAGCAAAATTTGACATGAAGGATCTTGGGTTGATGCATTACTATTTGGGGCTAGAAGTCTGGCAACGGCCTGATAAGGTTTATTTGGGTCAAGGAAAGTACTTGATCAAGATTCTAAAAAGGTTTGACATGATGGATTGCAACCCTGTGACCACTCTGATGATCACAAACTTGAAGAGACTAAGGAGTTCTGAATCTAGCCCTATGGATCCTTCCAAGTATAGGCAACTTACTGGCTCATTGATGTACTTGGTGAACACTCGACTAGACATATGCTTTGTAGTAAACGTTCTCAGTCAATTCCAAGTGGAGCCGAAGCATGATCATTGGGTAGCAACAAAACATATTATGAGATATTTGCGAGGAACCATCCACTACTATCTAAAGTATGATCGAAGGAATGATGTCCAACTGATTGGATATACAGATTCTGACTGGCGAGGCAGTGAACACGATGGAAGGAGCACTACAGGAGGATGTTTCAATTTGGGATCCTCTATGGTCTCATGGATGAGCAGAAAGAAAGACACAGTTGCTTTGAGTAGTGTTGAGGTTGAATATGTTGCAACCTGTGAAGTAAGCAGAGAAGCAATATGGTTAAGGAAGTTGTTATCTGACATGTTTGAAGGACTGATGAACCCTACAGTGATACTTTGTGATAACCCCAGTTGTATATGTTTGTCTGAAGATCCATTGTTTCTTGAAAAGACAAAGCATATAAACAAGTATCACTATATTCGAGAGCTAGTGCAAAATCGTGTGTCGCAGCTACAGTATATCTCCACTAATGAGCAGGACGCTGACATACTGACAAAGTCACTTCCAAACAAGAAGCTTGTATACTTGAGAGACAAGATGGGTTGGTTGATGTATCATCCCTAATTGAGAGGGAGAGATAGACACTACGTTCTTGTCTTCACCTAAGAAGAAAGAATGCAAAATTGGGTAACCATTTTGCATTAGATACTCTTTGATAATGAGGTAAAGAATTTAAAATAAGAGTAGTCGTGGACCGATATTCTTTGAGGATTAGCTACCCAAGATAAGAATAGTCCAATGAAGGTCATACTCGTTGAACACCCGGGTGGAGTATGTACCTTGAGAGACAATGATTATGGTGTCTATAAGTCATTGGTCTCGCCAGCATTGTGCTCTGATCATGTGGAGAGATAGAGTTGTTAGTCAAGGCCTTGCTATATGACAATGTTAGTTAAATATGATGCTAGACAGCTGGGTTACCAATCTGACTCTTTTTATGAGATCTCTTCAGATTGAGAATGACCATGTAT
Organism: Pinus taeda; assembly: GCA_000404065.3. Lineage (NCBI taxonomy): Eukaryota > Viridiplantae > Streptophyta > Pinopsida > Pinales > Pinaceae > Pinus > Pinus taeda. The sequence continues at coordinate 29,892 of APFE030876987.1, read as the reverse complement.
CTCTTATGAATACCTCCCTAGTTAAGAGGGAGTGTTGAAAAATGTGTAACTAGGTTCAGTCTTCATAAGTATGAAATGTATTCTTGTAAATTATAAAATAAAAAGAAATTATTATTATTGGAACATGGGTTTCATGTTCAAGTTCTTTTATTTTATAGGTCAAGCACCCATTGAGTGATTCGAGGGTTTGTACTAGGTTTAAGAGTCATTGTCATATATTGAAAACCCTATGGGCAAATTGTATCTTGTAAAGAAAAAATTATTTTGTCTTTAAAGTGTCAAAATACCTCCAAGATCAAGTCGGCCTAGAAGTTGTCAAGTTAGCCTACATGAAGAGCCACGTCTACCCTTGAAGAAGCCTATATATAGAGAGGAACTTGTCCTCCATTATACACACTCACTCATCTCATCTTATGCGAAGAAGAGGACTAAGAAAGGTCGAAGAAGAAGGATGAAGAAGAAGTCGAAGAGCTTGGGCTAGTTCTCTCTCTCCCACGTGGGAGTCGATGTTAAAGAAAGGGTAACTGGGTTCGGTCTTCATAATGACATGATCTTTGTAAATGGCGAAATAAAAGAAATAAAATTAATTTTGAATGCCAAGCTACATGGGTTTCATGAGCAAGAGGTTTAAATATTAGTGGCTCCCATTGAGAGCCTTAGGTTTTATTATTGAATCAATGAGTCTAAGTCATGTATGAAGATCTCTTCTTGAGCTTATGTTAAATGTATACAAGTCTATAGAAATGTATAAAAGCCCTCCAAAGATAAGCACAATCCCTCTTGAAGAAGTCGAGCAGCAAATCGAATTAAAAGAAGTCATGTCGGCGCACCTTTGGAGACACACCTGTTCAGCATGACACGTCGGCTCATTTATAGAGGACAAACTACTATAAATACCCAGCGAGGGTCTGCAAAAAAGTACAGAACAAAACTCGGATTCTCTGTGATTTTCGGATGGGTGCAGGAAGTACAAGAGGACAGTTACAGGAAGAATTTCGGATGTCACTTCGGAAGTCTGTCCACAAGCTCAAAAACTTCGGATGGGTACAATAGTTTAGTGTTTCGGATAAGCATCTTTGTTTTCGGGTGAGTATCATTTTGATTTATGGTAGCATCAAATATGCTCTAGCTGTGAAAATTGGTGGAGAGGCTAAGGCACGTAAGATCTCCAAGACCCAGAAATCGTTTGGGGAAATTCCACCCGGATGGAGAGATATTAAAATAATTAATATTTTTAATGGGGTTCCTAAGTATAAACTTAGGAAAATTAAAATATTAATGTGTATTAATATAAGATGGGTGAGAGTTCTAAATGACGAGGATCAAGCCAAATCTAATCTTAGCCGTTGATTAGGGACTTAATCTCGGTCGTTGATGGGTACAGTGGTTTAGTGTTTCGGATAAGCATCTTTGTTTTCGGGTGAGTATCATGTTGATTTATGGTAGCATCGGATGTGCTCTAGCTATGAAAATTGGTGGAGAGGCTAAGGCACATAAGATCTCCAAGACCCAGAAATCATTTGGGGAAATTCCACCCGGATGGAGAGATATTAAAATAATTAATATTTTTAATGGGGTTCCTAAGTATAAACCTAGGAAAATTAAAATATTAATGTGTATTAATATAAGATGGGTGAGAGTTCTAAATGACGAGGATCAAGCCAAATCTAATCTTAGCCGTTGATTAGGGACTTAATCTCGGTCGTTGAATCGTCAACAGGAAAAATATAAGAGGAGGCTTGAGGGTCAGTTAGAGATACACCAAATTGATCAAAAATTTGATTTTCTGGGGCAGGGTTTACTGAGAAATCGAGTTAGTGATCTGTTGCAGCGAGGGTCAGTTCGACAGAGGTCGAGAATACATATCAAAGAGGCAGGGAAAGTGCCAGAGAGAGAACGCAGAGCCTTGGAAGGTTGATGCTGACGCAAAGGTTGAAGAGGCCAGCGCAGGTGACGCCGAGGGCCAAGAGACCGATGCAGAGGGCCAAGAGGCTAACGCAGAGGCAACAGAGCCTGCACAGAGGCTAGCAGAGCTGACGTTGGGTTGAAGAGGCAGCGCTAAGGAATTTTCATGGGACAAACTGGGAGCTGAGAGGCAAACACAACGCAGAAGAGGGTGACGCAGTTCCAGAGAGAAGCTTGGAGCAGCTTTCTCTATCCAGCTAAGGAACTGTCAAAGTTGTTGTGGGATCAATCATCTGATTTCTGATCAGCCAGAATATTTGTCTCCAAGGAGAGGTACTTCTACCAAGGAAATTCTCTGAAGGGTGAGCCATCTCTGGCACCCTAGTTGTATTCAGAAAATTGCGTAATAATAAAACCCTCATATTTGTTGCACCGGTTTTCCCGCATTGGGTTTTTCCGGGGACGATTGTCCAAAAATAACGATGTCCCTTGTGTGATTGTCTCAGTTATTTCAGTTGTTGATCTATATATGTGTGAAGGTTGCATTTGTGTTTATTTCGATATTTATATTAATAAATAACTTGTTAATGGAATGAACAAGTAGGAGATAATAAACCAGATAATGCAATAGGGATTTCTAATGTGTCAAACTTAGAAATTTCCACATGGTCTCAGAGCATTACAGATCACAGGAGAACTAAAGATGCCAGCAGGAGAAATTTGAAGAATTTGTAGCAAAAGTAGTTGTCTCGAGAGACGGCGTTGTTCTAGAGCAGAAGCAGCAAGAGAAGAATTAACGCAACGCCTGTGTCATCACTTCGAGCCAGGAGGAGGGTCAGCGCAGAGGCAAAGAGGGGCATATCAGACCTACGCAGTGCTTAGTCATCTTTCTCAATCGGAAAGGATCGACACTGTGGCCACGAGGAGAAGATTCAGCCTTTGTCGGGATTGCGCAGAGCCTGAAAGGCTCAGTTTCTTTAGTTGTCGAGTCTTGGGGAGCTGTGGACAGATTTTGATTTGAGGAGTTTATGGGGCGTTGTTTCTTTCGACGCAGAACAATGTCTAAGGAGGCGGGACCAAGGTAGAGGGAATCACTACCTCAACGGATTTCTCGCGAAGGAATCCAAATCCGAGTTACAGTAGCAAGGAGGATTGGAGAGAAGCGGTTCGACAGTTGGCCAGAGGATTTCCAGAAGGGAGATTTCCAAGAGGGGAATCGAGACTTAGAGAGAGTCCAGAAGAAGAGTTGAAATGGCAGTGAACGGATTGAGAGATCAGGACAGGTTGGACGAGGCTTCCAAATTTGTCATCTGGAAGGCCAACATCCTAGAAATCCTAGACAGAAGTCACATCAAGGACTTTGCCTTGAAAACCGTGGCGATCCCAGTTGACCCAGCTGAGAATGAGAAGTATGAGGATCCAACGTCAAGGGCGAAGTGCATGATCCTAGACGGGGTCAAAGATCATGTCATACCACATATTGCTGAGAAGAACACAACAAAGGAGATGTAGGACACCCTGACCACCTTATACTAGGGCTCTTCCGTGCAGCGGAAGATGCTATGGGAAAATCAACTGCAGTCATATCAAATGCAGAAGGGAGAGCAGATAGATCCATTCCTTCTCAGGTTGCATGAGATTCGCAACCAGCTTACTTCCGTGGGGTCTACACCGGATCTAGAATTTATGGTCAAGACTACCCTGAATGCAGTCTCCGAGTAGTTGGAGACATTTGTCCAAAGTATTTTGGGCAGGGCTACTCTTCCCGATTGGGAGGAGATGTGGGCAACTCTTCACCAAGAAGAGATCAGGAGGATGACCAAGGCGAGGAGTAGTGGCAAGGGAGGTCAAATCAAGAAAGAGGAGGAGGAGGATGCGACTCTAGCATCTGCGGGATAGCGAGGGAAGAGGAAGAAGAAGGACATCTCCAAGGTTAAGTGCTTCCATTGTGGGGAGTTGGGACATTATGCATCCCAGTGTCCCGCGAAGAAAAACAAGGGAGAGCCTTCTAATTCAAAGGCAGCTCCAGCTAAGGCAGAGAAAGAGGTCAAGACTGATGACGATTGTGCCATGAGTGCTCATGCACCTCTAGGGAATAGGTGGCGAGACATCGAGTTATAGTCAGGAGGACTACATGCTAGGGGCAGGATCCTTGAGGTACCCAAACTCTTGGATCACATACGGCTACGGAAGCCCTTAACGACAGTAGCATGATGATAGATGTCGGGTGGAGCAAAGTGTAGTGAAGCAACAAGGCAGTGCTTGGGTAACGAATTCTGAGGCAGCGCAATGGAGGTTGCAGCAGTGTGAGAGAAACAGAGGTGTATGCAGCAGCGCAGTGGCAGCAGAGGGTGCACAGGATAGCAACAGAGGCAGCATCAGCATCACGAGGCTTCCAGACTGACTGGGATGTCAGTATTTGGGAGAAGTCAGTTACTTCTCGATCACTGAGTTGTAGTGCAGCAATTAGCAGTGGCAGTGTTATGGACAACATGATGCAGCTTGTTGAGAGGGAACTACAGTACAGATGTAGCAGTGGCAGTGGCAGTATCATGGGCAGGAGTACAAGGAGCAGCAGTGCAATGGATTTGAGGAAGCAGGCCAAGCATCAGCACAGGTACCGATGCGGAGGATCAGTGTGATGTTATAGTGGTGGAGCATTACTAGAGCACATTCTTCACGAAGAGGGAGTGTTGATTTGTGGTAGCATCGGATGTGCTCTAGCCGTAAAAATTGGTGGAGAGGCTAAGGCACATAAGATCTCCAAGACCAAGAAATTGTTTGGGGAAATTCCACCCGGATGGAGAGATATTAAAATAATTAATGTTTTTTAATGGGGTTCCTTCCTAAGTATAAACTTAGGAAAATTAAAATATTAATGTGTATTAATATAAGATGGGTGAGAAAGTTTTAAATGACGAGGATCAAGCCAAATCTAATTTTATCCGTTGATTAGGGACTTAATCTTCGTCGTTGAATCGTCAACAAGAAAAGCATAAGAGGAGGCTTGAGGGTCAATTGGAGATACACCAAGTTGATCAAGAATTCGATTTTTTGGGACAGGGTTTGCTGAGAAATTGAGTTAGTGATCTGTTGCAACGAAGGGCAGTTCGGTAGAAGGCCGAGAATAGATATCAGAGAGGCAGGGAAAGTGCCAGAGAGACAGCGCAGAGCCTTGGAAGGCTGACACAGAGGAAGTCAGGACTGACGAAGAGGCAACCAAGACTGACGAAGAGGCTGAGGAGGCCAGCGCAGGTGAAGCAGAGGGCCAAGAGGCTGACACAGAGGCTAGCAAAGTTGATGTTGGGTTGAAGAGGCAGCATTGAGGAATTTTCGTGGGGCAGACTGGGAGCTGAGAGGCAAACACAAAGCAGAAGAGGGTGACACGGTGCTAGAGAGAAGCTTGGAGCAGCTTTCGCTATCCATCTAAGGAACTGTCGAAGTTACTGAGGGATCAATCATCCGGTTGTTGATAAGCCAGAATATCTGTGTCCGAGCAAAGGTACTTCTGCCAAGGAAATTCTCTGAAGGGTGAGCCATCTCTGGCACCCTAGTTGTATTCAGAAAACTGCATAATAATAAAACCCTCATATCTGTTGCACTAGTTTTCCCGCATTGGGTTTTTCCGAGAACGATTGTCCAAAAATAACAGTGTCCCTTGTGTGATTGTCTCAGTTATTTCAGTTGTTGATCTCTATATGTGTGAAGATTGCATTTGTTTTTATTTCGGTATTTATATTAATAAATAACTTGTTAATGGAATGAACAAGTAGGAGATAATAAACCAGATAATGCACTAGGGATTTCTAATGTGTCAGACTAAGAAATTTCCACATGCCACAGTCTTGGCATATCTGTGATGATGTAGACTTCGGATGTGGAGAAAACACAATCACTGTCTTAGCATACTTGACAGCGTCGACATACCTATGATGATCTCGGTGCAAGGAGAAAAACTCAGCCATAGTCTTGGCCTAGTTATGATGATGACGATTTAAGTGGTCGCATAGTAATACACTCTCGGCATACTAGACACAATCATAATCTCGGCATAATGTAAAGGTGAAGTTGCAGCAAGGTGCAATGATCTCAATAATGATGACTTCAGTGTAGCAGTAGTGATGACTTCAGTAGCAGTGATGAAGATCTCAGCGATGATGAAGAAGAGGATTGGTGTCTTAGTCTTGGAGTGGCCTAATAGGTGAAGGGTCATGGTTTTGGTATTCGTCAATTGGAATCTCTATAAGAAGAATTTTAATGTTGGTTTTCCTCTCAAAGAGTGAGAGGTTTTGGCCCTAGCAGAAAGCCAACATCTTGTGTTCTTGTCGCTTTTGTTTTGGTAACTATTTGATGAATTGAGAAGACACACTCTAATAATAAGAAGCAAAGATTGTGCTAAGAAGAAAAAGTTAACATACCTCACAAATAGCTATCATGGCAAAAAGAATCTCATTAACTTAAATTTCCCTACATTCCTGAACAGTCGAAGCTAGGGTTTCTGCGTTGGGGTTATCTTTGCTTCAATCTTGGAGGAAGGAGAGAGGAAGTCAACCGAAGGTCACTTAGGGTGTCTCACTAGCCCTAAGTCTCAAGGAAAGGCAAACGAAGGGAAAAGAAGGCCATATGAAGAAGATCGAAGCCTTCAAAAGGAGCAGCAACAGTTGCCGGAAGACAGAAATTGGGATCTGCAGTAGGAGGTCAAAGTTCTTGCAGTAGGAGACCGAGTTGATCTTGATCTTGGAGGGTATTTGTCTAAGTCATTAGGTCATGGTATTCGTCAATGGAAGGATCTATAAAAAGAGGAGATTGAAGGGTTTTCCCCTCAAGAGGAGGGGTTTTGGCCCTAGCTTGTAGCCTATATACTGTGTCGTTGTTCTTATTGTTTTGGTAGTTGTTTGATGTATCTCACACTATAATAATAAAGAACAAAGCTAATAAGGAAAAAGGTAACACAAACGGTTATCAAGTTAAAGAGAACATATTCACTGCCCTACTGAATTCTCAACATTAGTTACCCAACAAAAGATTATAAGAGCAAGTCGAGGGCTTGGAGAAGGGGCATCAAGTATCAGTTGAGCAGTTCGACTACCCAGTTTGCAACATTCAACAAGGGTGCAGTTGAAGCTAGGGAAAGCATCAGAGCGAGGGATCAACAGAGATTTGGGAGCAAAGATTCTAGAGGGAAGATTTCCTCTGTATTTCTAGCATCCGGGAGACAGGAAAGATGGAGGTCGAATTATCTACAAAGGAGGTCATACAGAGCAGTGCGAATAGCCGAAAATCTCAGTGTGAGTTGCCAGAAGAGACTTGTTTCAGTTGACGGAGATTGGATCAATATAATGGAGGCAAAGAGAGTAGGTTCCAGAGGCAGAGTGAGGCTAGATGTCTCACCTAGAGGCAGATCAGGTGTTGTACATAATTATTCAGATAGACAGTGCGTATTTTGGGTTGCAATTCGAGTGGCCAGGGAGAGTGTGAGCAGGCTAGAAGAGGCAAAATCAGTTGCAGAGGGAGACAAGGGTGTCTTCCAGTATATTTTCCCATTGTAGACTTTTGAAGCCTTGCCAATTTGGCAGGCAAATTATTGTAATTCTGAATTTGTTGAAGAATAATAATAAACCCTCATCTGCAGCACTAGTTTTCGCTTTGGGGTTTTCCTAGGGACAATTGTCCAAAAACACTGGTGTTATTTTTGTGTGTGTGCATCTATTTCTCAGTGCCATATTTTTATTTCTGTAGCATTTTTATTATCAAGAATGCATCAGTGATTTAATCTTTATTTTCCAAATAATTTATTCAAAAGACAAATAAATTGCTAATAGTTAGAAGATTAAACTCCAGTTGTTGCATTCAGGGAATTTTCACATTATTTTGGGAAAGTCAGTGAACCCATTGATCAAGCAGGAAAGGACAAGTTTCATGAGGATGACATCTTGGCCATGAGCTATTGAGAAATCTAGGGCATCGAGATTAAGTGATTTCTCTTCTATTGATAACTGCTTGTGATTACTTTTTACTTCTTAGATTAGGATCTTCTTTTAATTGTGTTATTAAAGTGTTATTCTTTCATCAAATAATTACCAAAGAATAAACCATAAAGAGACAAACATAGAATATAGGCTATCAGCTAGGGCCAAAACCTCTCCCACTTGAGAGGAAAAACCAAACAAATTCTTCTTCTTATAGAGACTCCAATTGACGAATACCAAGACCAAGACCCTTGACCTATTGGCCACCCCAAGACCAAGACATAAAGTTTCCTTAGTCAACAGTAGTCAACCTTCTGCTCCTTCCTCCTCGACTACTCTTCAACTTCGGCTTCCTTCTCTTCAAACTTGCACCTTATTTCGGCCTCCTTGGAAACCCTAGTTGCAGCACATATAGTGATCTAACCCCTTACTCTCCTTCGTTTGGACTAAATGACCTTCTCCTCTAACTCAGCTTGATGAACTGACTTATATACTTCTTGATTCGACTTCTATCACAACAAGACAAACTTCGGCCTTTTCTACAACAATAACAGTCCTCTCCTTCAAACATGTGAGAGGAAATCAACCCTAAAACAGTCCCAAACACTCCAAAAACTTTGCTCTTCTTCCTTCTCTCTTCGCTGATGATAAGGCTCCTTCCTAAGTGATCTTCGAACTTCTTGATTTCAAGCTGATTGCTCCACTTTTCAACATGAGCATCATGATGGAATCTGTTAGGGATCATTAGATTCCTTATATTGTTGATCTAAAATCTTCCAAGGAGATGTATGATGCCTTTATTGGATTACATACCATCAACAACATAAATCAGTTTATAAATCTAAGGAGTCAGCGTCGTGATGTCAAGATGACAAAGAATGATATTGTGGCATCATACTCCGTAAGAATATCTCAAATAAGGGATCAACTCAAAGTTATTGATGAAAAAGTATACGACAAAGAATTGGTGGTTGTCGCAATGGGTGGTTTGCCTAACTCTTAGGACTCTTTTGCAACAAGTATTAATGGCAGAGAAAATGCACCTACCTTTGACAAGCTATGGGTTGCTTGCACTCAAGAAGAATCCAGGCTCATGTCCAAAGGAAAGATTCCACATCCAAGTGAAGGCTCTCAAGCTTTTGAAGCCCACTCAAATAATAGCAAGGGAAGAAGAAACTTTGGAAGATTTCAAAGAAGCACCAGTAGAAGACCTCATTCAAGATTTGCTCCAAGACCTGCTCTAGGAAGGGGACCTCCTCCACAAAGAAGACCTCCTCCTCCCTCTCAAGTTAGAAGAGACATGACAAGTGTTCAATGCTATTGTTCCAAGCATATGGCCATTATCAAAACAGGTGTCCTCCAAAGAATGATTATCAAAGGAATGATAATCGAAAAAGGAAAGCGAAGCACCATGCTTTTGTTGTTGACCTTAATGAACCATCTCATAAAAGGAGGCCTAGGAAGAAAGATTTTGATGATCAATGTTCATTTTATTCTGCTTTTACAGGTTCCATTGTGGGTCATGATGAAATTTGGTTGGTCAATCATGGTACCTCTAGGCACATGACTAGAAGTCGTGAGAATCTCATTGAATTGGCTGAAAAGAAGATAGCTCAAAGGGTTGAGCTTAGAGACAATGGCAACTACGAAGTCAAAAGCATTGGTTCTTCATCCTTCCAATTGGAATGAGGAGGTAATGTCTCTATTAACAATATTTTATATGTTCCTAGTTTAAAGAAGAATTTGTTGTTTATTCCATCTCTTGAAGACAAAGGGTATAGAATTGCATTCGTTGATGGACAAGTTCTAGCATGGAAGGGCTCCTCCTTTGAATCTATCAAGGTCATTGGTGTACAAATTGGAGGCCTATATCGTCTCCTTGGACACTTAATTCAAGCCTTGATACCAAAGGTGAAAGAATGTGATTTTTGATAACCACTTTTTGGTAGATCAGTGCCTTAGTCTTTGGGAGAATGCAGTCTATGATGAATATGAGTAGGATTTCTTGGTTCCCAGTCAAGGAGGCCTCGAGACCACTTCGCTATCCTTCTAGGTGAAGGAGAAGCAATCTTGTAGCTTTTACACTTCGATGCACAAAGGGAATGGCTTATCAAGGTCAAATTCTTTGATAGAATTAGCCCTAGGAGGTTTCGTTCATATTACATAGCCCATACATTAAGAGATGATATAACAAAGACAAAATTCCAATATTTTAAGCAGTAAATGCATGCAACAATTAGCCCTAGAACAACGAAAATCCCAGTCCAATGTATATGACAAAGTAAAACAAGAATAACATTAAAAGCATGTACTTACATGTAACAGAATATATCCAACCATTCACAATTGACAAGAGAGAAGCTCCAAGAGAAGCTAGACCAATATCCACACATCAAAATTCATCCATAAAGAGCCAATTCATCCTCTAGAAAAAGTATGCAAATCTCAACAGAGAAAAAAGATCCAATCCAAAGTGATGATGAGCAAATGAGCTCATCTCACTTGTATTTATATACAAACAAGGAGTTTGAATTAGCCTCCATGGCCTACATAAGCCCCAAAAATAAAATAATGTTCTAATAAATTCAACTTTCGGTGACAAGCCCACCAAACTAGCTCATAAATGAAAAAGTAAGCCTCTCAAGAGGTCAAATAATATTCTATGCATGTTGTAGGGCCCTCGAAGAGGCCTAATGGGGTCCATGGGTGCCGCAATGAAGAATAGAACCCTTAAAAGCAGTGGACAAGGGGTTAGCCCCTTGTAATAACCTGTGGTGCTCCAAATGACATGTGGAGGCACACAAGTGTCCTCATGGGTCTCCAAACAAATTGAAGATGCATGTATATCGCTTGAAAGGGCTAGGATGATGGTGTAGGTTATGCCACATCATCGTGCAAGTCTTGGATCATCTGCCAGGTGTATGGTGTAGATCTGGGGCCAGCTGGGCATGATGGATTAGGTGCATCTTCCTCGTCCAATAAGTGAACCACGAGCAATCTCTGAATGGTTGTGGAGATCCATGGAGTGTTGTTTGCTGTTGTGGAGGCCCATGGCTCTCAACACACCCTACAAGTGTCAGTGTAGCCCTCTGCAGGATTAAGACCCCATATAGGGAGACCAAACACAAAATGGAAACCATTTGCAATCCTGCATAAGATCCAATGCGTCCCTTAGCCTTCCAGTACAACAAGTCATTAGAGAAACAGAGTAAATGAACTTACCAAATCATGGACCACAGGTGGGTACTTCATAATGGCCTGCCCTTCCATGATGAGCTTCGGGATGTGTCAATGTCTGCTACACTCCAAATGGGGTTAACCAATAACCCTATTAGGTGGTTTCTACTTCTAAAGGAGATAATATAGTCAAGGTACATCCTTCAAAAGGTGGTGATATGTGGCAGATAGGTGAATGAAGTAGCGGATGAGAAGGGGCAACCCTAGGTCACATGTTGGGGTACAAGGGTAGATAATAAGAGGGAAGCCCACACTTGGGTTTATAATGTAAAGGAGGGAGCAATCGTCGTGCATGAGGTGCCCCAGCCTTGATTTTTCCACCCTTCTTTATATGCCTTTTGCCTTTTTATGATTTTCTTTCATTAACTGCTCAGGGCTCAAGGGGTGAGAGCATGATGTATAAGATATAGCAATGAATACCCCCTTTTAATGGTGGGGCAGTTCATTTCCCACTAGGGGTTGGGACAATCATGGATTCCTATATGATGAAGGAGATTCATAGAACCTATAGGAACCAGGGTGATGGCCATGATGATGGGGTACAGCTCATGTATTGGCTTTTGCCCATGTGCTAAATGTTGGAAATTGTAACTAGGTTCGATCTTCATTTAATGTATATGAATCATCATGAAATGTACTTGTCAAAAGAATAAAGAAAAGAATTTATATTATTGTAACAATGACTTATTAAAGCATGGGTTTCATGCTTGGGTCATCATCATATTAGTCACAGTCCCCATTGTGGACTCCTAGGATTAATATTGAGTTTATAGAGTCATTGTACATTCAAAGAGACCCTTCTTGAGCTTTTGAATCATGTAAAAAGGTTAAGAGTTGAGTCAAACATGATTTATGTATTCTATATATCAAGTTGGCCTAAGGACACTTATTCGACACACAAAAAGCCTATAAATACAAGCTAGGCAAAGTCATTTGGAGCATCACATCTCAAGCTACTTCGATATCTCAAAAATAGCTGCGGAAGTGCGAATTTTGTTGTCAGGAAGCCAAAGGAAGTGCGAGTTTGGGAAAGTCTAAGGAGAGGAAGAAAATCGAACTTTTGGTGCCTCTCTCTCTATTTCGTGCCCTAGATTGGGAGACCGAAGTCTTCCAAGTTTCATTGTTGCCGGAAGCTGCTGCTTAGTCGAAGTTGCTGGAAAGGGGTTGAAGATCTGGGAGGCTGACTTGGTGTGGAGGGAAGATCTGGTCTTTGTCTAGGGTGAAGAGTCTCAAAAAATACTATTGAAAGGAAGAATTATCTTGACTGGGTTTTCCCCTCGAGGGGGGGTTTTTCCCTAGCATAGTGCCTACATCTTGTGTCTCTTGTTTTGTGATCTTCATACACACATAATATGGTAATTGCTTGATGAAAGATAAGATAATAGAGAAGTAAAAGAAGCCAACACACTCACAAGTAATTATCAAGAAAGGAGAATCAAACCCTAATATAGCTACTTTGATTTTCCAACATGGTATCAGAGCTAAGGTCAAGAAGAGTCGAAGATCACTTTGTTGGCATCGATTCTCCGTCTATGATGAACTACATAAGAATAGGTATCAACACTGGTGGAAGTTGGATCAAGAAGGTCATCTACTACTTGTTCAACAAGGTCAAAAGTCAAGGATTCTTGGTTGCTCTTACAGGATCTCTTAATGATGACAATGCATGGATCATTGATAGTGGAGCATCGAGACACATGAAAGGAGAAAGTAAACAACTTCATACACTACCAAAGTAGCCATCTTCTCATTTAGTGGAATTGGGTGACAACAAAAGCTATGTTGTTAGATGCTTGGGATCAACATCGTTAAAGCTGGATAATGGATTGAAGTTGCACCTCAACAACATTCTATATGTTCTAGGTTTGAAAAAGAATTTGCTTTCTATTTCTTGTTTAGAAGATAAAGGGGAAAGAATTGCTTTTGTTGATGGAAAGGTATTGGTTTGGGGAAAAGACTCTGGCAATGATAAAGCTAGGGTTATTGCAGTTAATGAAGGAAGTCTTTATAGGGTCATTACACCACCGCCTCAAGCTTTGGTTCATATGGAAATAAGTCACATTGAGCTATGGCATAGGAGGTATGGTCATCTAAATTATAGGGTCATCCCTACTCTTAGTCAACTAGTTCATGGTATTCCTAATATGAAATTGGATCATGAAGGTGTGTGCAAGGGAAGCTCTTTGGGAAAACATACAAGAAAGCCATTTCATAATAGTGAAACTAGGTCTAAAGAGATATTAGACCTCATCCATTCCGATGTGTGTGGACCTATGTCTGACAACTCACTTGGAGGTCATCTCTACTATGTAACATTTATTGATGACCATTCTAGAAAAACATGGCTCTACCTTCTCAAAACAAAAGATGAAGTATTTGATAAGTTCAAGGAGTTTAGGGTTGAAGCGGAACCCATAACCGAAAGAAAGATAAAAACTCTAAGGTCTGACAATGGTGGGGAATACACTTCTAAGGAATTGATTGCATATTGTAAGGAAGTAGGTATTAAGAGGAAGCTCATTGTTCCCTATTATCCTGAAGAATAGGCCGATTGAAGAAGCCTTTCAAATTATGCTCCTTGATCAAGATCTACAAAAAATCTTATGGGGAGAAGCAGCGATGACAGCCATATACATTCAAAATAGTAGATGTTCAAGAAGGTCATCTACTACTTGTTCAACAAGGCCAAAAGTCAAGGATTCTTGGCTGCTCTACAGGATCTCTTAATGATGACAATGCGTGGATCATTGATAGTGGAGCATCGAGTCACATGACAAGAGAAAGTAAACAACTCCATACACTATCAAAGGAACCATCTTCTCATGCAGTGGAATTGGGTGACAACAAAAGCTATGTTGTTAGAGGGCTAGCATCAACATCGTTAATGCTAGATAATGGATCGAAGCTGCACCCCAACAACATTCTATATGCTCCACGTTTAAAAAAGAATTTGCTTTCTATTTCTTGTTTAAAAGATAAAGTGGAAAGAATTACTTTTGTTGATGGAAAGGTATTGGTTTGGGGAAAGACTCTAGCATTGATAAAGCTAGGGTTATTGGAGTTCATGAAGGAAGTCTTTATAGGGTCATTACACCACCTCCTCAAGCTTTGGTTCATATGGAAATAAGTCCCATTGAGCTATGGCATAGGAGATATGGTCATCTACATTATAAGGTCATCCCTACTCTTAGTCAACTAGTTCATGGTATTCCTAATATGAAGTTGGATCATGAAGGTGTGTGCAGCGCTTTGGGAAAACATACAAGAAATCCATTTCATAATAGTGAAACTAGGCCTAAAGAGATATTAGACCTCATCTATTCCGATGTGTGTGGGCCTATGTCTGACAAATCACTAGGAGGTCATCTCTACTATGTAACATTTACTGATGACCATTCTAGAAAGACATGGCTCTACCTTCTCAAAACAAAAGATGAAGTATTTGATAAGTTCAAGGAGTTTAGAGCTAAATTGAAAACTCTAACCGAAAGAAAGATAAAAACTTTGAGGTCTGACGATAGTGGGGAATACACTTCTAAGGAATTGATTGCATATTGTAAGGAAGAAGGTATTAAGAGGGAGCTCATTGTTCCCTATTATCCCGAAAGGAAGAATAGGTCAATTGAAGAAGGCATTCACACTATGCTCCTTCATCAAGATCAACCAAAATTCTTATGGGGAGAAGCAGCGATGACAGTCGTATACATTCAAACTAGAAGTCCTCATAAGAGTTTTGATAATACAACACCCAAAGAAGTATTCACAGGAAAGAAGCCAAGTGTGGATCACCTCCAAATCTTTGGAAGTCCAGCATATATCCATATTCCGAAAGACAAGCGAAAGAAGTTGGACTCTACAAGTATCAAGGGAATATTCATTGGATATAGTCTCTCTTCAAAATCATATAGAATATTCATCAAGGAAGGAAGATGTATTGAAGTAAGAAGGGATGTCATATTTGATGAGAATCAAGCATACAAGAAATGAAAGGATATTCCTATTGATTCTGATGACAAAGGAGTTCCCATATTTGAAGAAGAAGAAGAAGTTCATCATGAAAACTCTACTACAAATCTCAAAGAAGGACCAAGTGAGCCTATTCAATCAGTGGTCATCCCAACCACAAGGAAGAGGCCAAATTGGTTGAAAGCTACATTGGAAGATGTTGAAGGACATGAACCTGCAAAAGAAAGAGAGCGAAGAGATATTCTGGTTATCTTGCATATATGACAAAATTGATTGAAGTCGAACCATCTACATTCAAGAAAGTTGCGCATCAAAAGGTTTGGAAGAAAGCAATGCAGGAACAATATCAATCCATCATGAAGAATAGGGTTTGGGAAATCGTTCATGACCTAGTGACAAATCAGTTGTCACATCTAAATGGATCTATAAGATCAAACATGCAGTTGATGGAAGTATAGGCAAGCATAAAGCAACATTCGTTGCAAGGAGTTTCTCTCAAAAGGAAGGAATTGATTATGAAGAAACCTTTGCACCTATGGCAAGGTACACCACCATTCGATCATTGGTTTCATTGATTGCTACAATGGGGTGGAATATCCATCAGCTGGATGTGAAAAACTTTGAATGGGACCATTGATGAGGAAGTATACATCGAACAACCCGAAAGCTTTGAAGTTAATAGCAGGGACTCTCATGTTTGCAGACTTAAGAAGGCCCTATATGGTTTGAGGCAAGCACCTAGTGCATGGTATGCAAGGATAGATGCATATCTACTTAGAATTGGGTTCGTGAAGAATTTTGTTGATCTGAATCTCTACATCAAGGTTGTGAATGATGAGCTCGTCATTATTTTGCCATATGTGGATGATCTATTCATCACAGGTGTGGAGTGAAGAATTCAAGAATGCAAGAATATGTTGGCAGCTGAATATGAAATGAAGGATCTAGGACTGATACACTATTAACAAGGTCTAGAAGTATGGCAGAGACCTAGGGATATATATTTGGGGCAAGGAATCTACATCATCAAGTTGTTGCAAAAATTTGGGATGATGTATTCCAAGTTGATGACTACTCCTATGATCACCAATCTCAAGAAGTTGAGGGACTCTAACTCTAGTCTCATGGATCCTACCTCCTATCAACAGGAGGTGGGTTCCCTAATGTATCTGGTAAATACTAGGCCAGACATATGTTTTGCAGTAAACATTCTTAGTCAGTTTTAGTCGGAGCCCCGTTGTGATCACTAGATAGTTGATAAACATATAATAAGGTATCTTCGTGGCACTATGTTAATTTTAGATAACAATGGTATGTTCTATGCTTAGAGCAATTTTATTCAATTTCTTTATTAGCCCAATATCAATATCCAGATTAGCAATCAAATCATCATGATAGTAAAATGCAAATAGAACATAAACAATAACAATAGAAGACAAGCCAAGACAAGAGGACACAAGATATGGCACCAACAAGCACAAACCCCAATGTGGGAAACCCTTGATCAATTCTTCTTATAATTCTTCAAAAGTTCAGCACAGAGAGAGAGTACAATATACAATATTCACTTGCCCAATCATAGTGAAAACTGATCAGTCAAACAACAGAAACATAAAGCCCTAACCGAAGAGTCAACGTTGGTCAACAGGGCAGATTTTGACCTCCAAAATAGCTCGGTCAACTCGGCCTCCAATAGCAGGTCAAATCAGCCCGAAAAAGTCCAGTCAAATCTGGTCAACAAAAGTCAACATTGCAGCAAACCCTAGCACAGTCAACGCTAGTCAAACAAAGGCCAAACAACCTCGGATTTCGTGCCAAAACTGTAGCCTGCCCAAACAGAAATCCCCCACACAAAACTGCAATCAAAGATGGTCAACGCTGGTCAAAACAGCCTTCTGCAATTTTCGGTCAATTATGGTCAACGGAGGGACGGCAAAAGAACAGCCCCTTCTTCACACATGTGGAGAGAGAGAAGCCTCAGAAATCCGTACCCAATCAAGAGAGATGTGTGAGCGAATGAAGTGTCCAAATGAGGGGGAGGCGCCATGTATTTATATGCAATCGTTGACTATTGGGCTTCTGAACCTACATGAGTTTGTTGGCTGACCTTGACAATTTGTCCATAATCAAAATAAATTCATAATTCCATTTGTACATGTCAGAATGGATGATATTTAGACCAATCCTACACCTCTCGGAGAGAAGAATCCAATAAAATTATCAGTTGCCTCATATGAGATGTCCAAGGCGAAGTTTGGCCCTAGTTGCCAAAATTAACACTCCCTCTCAACTAGGGAGAACTTCTTCTGCCAGACTGTTTGACAATCTGTACCATCATTGTCTCTGCTATGCTCTGTTGAACTATGAAAAAAGAAGAAGTGATCGAGAATGTATCATACCATTCTCCACTGACCCAAAGTCAGTCTTGAATAATAGAGAGTGTGTCATACGACTCTTAATTGACCCGAAGTTAGTTTTCCATTGATCCCAGATCAATATCAACATCTTAGCATAGGGAGTACGGTAGTACACGATGCATCCATCGGTAGTACTATGGTCCCTGTCCTCATTTCCCTACTCATTGGCCAGATGAGAGGTATTTCCCATAAGTCTCGGACTACATGGGTAGGATGTGCCAGCAGGAGAATGTGAACCACTCATCCTGCTCATATGCCATAGGAGAAGGTGAACCACTCAACCTATGCATATGTCACCATGGGGTATCACAGGGGAAGGTTAATACCCATTAGATTAATACCCATTAATATTTTAAATTTCCTAAACTTAGACTTAGGGTCCCATTAAAAAATATTAATTATTTTAATAAAATTGTTTCTGGGTGGAATTTCCCAATACACTTTCTGGGTTCTTTGGAATACATGTGCCTAAGCCTCCCTGCAAAATTTGAGGCCTAAAGCACATCCTATGCTACCCAAATCAACACTTTCCTCCACCTTGTCCAGGGTAAGAATATCATTGGTTGCTTCATATTTTCCACATACCTTAGACCGGGTCCACTTGGCCCGGTGAGGTCCCACTCCTTTTAAAGATCATTATTCAAGAACCATCCAAGATACCAATTCTAACAAGTATTTTAGGGATTGGCGAACTCCTTCACAACCCTATTCCCATAAACCTAACCGTCAAAATCCTCTTTTCCTTTCCCTAGAATACATAATACCTTGCTTAGTGAGCAAGCAAGCTCCATCTTTTAAACTTTTATGGGAAAGGGTTTGTTTGGGTCGCTCTTATTCATTGATTTATCATTCATTAGTGACTCCAGAGTCCATACATATCGAGTCTCCTCCCATTGGTGAAAGTCCATAAATAGACGGGAGCCTTCGCTGAGGTGACAGTGGGTTAAGTCTCCATTTGTTGCCCTTGCCCTAGCATTTGCCCTTTAGGGATCCCCCTTAGGTCCCCTGCTAGTTTGAGCAATAACAGACCCAGGGACAAATGTGACCTAGACGGTAAAATAGATGAATGGGGCCAAAATGAGTGGAACGGAAGCAATGTAGGTGGTGTCAGAAAGTGGGACCACATGACCAAAATAGGGATTTCCCATGTAGTGCCAACCAAAAAACCAAATGGTCAGTAAAGGAGATCCCATGGGACTAGGATACAAGGGTAACCATGAAATCAAACAGTGGAGACAAGAATACAAACCTAAACCACTCTTTCTGTCGAATCCCCCCACCAGTTCATGCCCAAAAGTGCCCATGACAAGTAAGGAATATTACTCAATTATACCAATGAAAAGTCATTCCTTTGGGGTCGAGAGGCCCACCTTCAAACATACATTCATAACAGATGGGCGAGGGACCACATGGTTGGCTCAGGGGGCGGAGAAAGTGGCACATCGAGCTATCTGGGGGCTACAAGAGGTTGCTGACTGCCGGCTGAGGACCATCTAGGAGAAAAATTTTCTCCTGTGCATACTACCCACAGGTGGCGAGTAACAATACCATTGTAAGCCCAATTTCTGCAAATTGTATTGTAAATGATGCTAGTATGATCGTTTATTTAAGTAACAAAACCTAGGTAAGCCTCTGATTTCGGCAAAGAATTTTTTTAACCTCACCAAATTATGTTTGTTTCTAAACACAGATAATCATCAGAGTTTTTCTTCCAGCTTAAACCTCGAAGCTAGAGTGGAATTCCTTGACAAAGTCTTAGGTGAGTCCTAGTGTTATATCGAGTCTTTTGTAAAAGTGTGTTTGGGAATAATTTAAGCACATTTAGCTAAATTATTTTATTACAAACACACTTGGTCTATACAAGATCATATTGTGTCGGAAAATTGGCTAAATTGTTGAGGGTGTGAGTCTAAATGTGTTTTCCCCTTTCAAGGGTTGATATTGTAATAATTTGATGTAAAAAATATTTTTGTGCATGGTCCCTCATATTTAGACACCAAGGCCAAAATTGTTGAGGGTGGAAAAAATTATTAATCCCCTCTAGTGTCAATTAATTAATTTTTTTGACTAAATTAAATTAAAATCATAAGCTAGAAAATTAAATAATTTTGAGTCAAAAATAATTATGGAGAAATTAATTTCTTTCCAAGTGGAAAATAATCAAAAAAATTGTAGATCAACGGAAAATCAATTTTTGAAGATCTTTCACCAAGGAAAAATGGATATTTCAAGGAAAATCAAGCCCTTGGACCTTGGTGGTTAAGTCAAAGTCAATTTTTTATCCAAAATATTTATTTTTGGATTAATTAAAAGTAGGTTTTAAGAAAAAATCGAATTTTCCTCAAAATTAAAAATTCGACGATGGAGATTAAAAGATGATCAAGCTATTTTCAACGATAGAGATTATTTTAACGAGGATCAAGCCAACTAGCCGTTATTTTCCACTTGGAGGGGTTACTCTATAAGTCATTTTGCTTCAACTGGATATCTTTGGATGATGTAATTCTTGAACGTTGGTATTGAGTTGTTGCTCTGCTGGGAACATTGTTTATCATAATGGAAAGACTTTGGGGTTCAATTCATCGTGTTCTTCTTCTACTAATCTATGGTATATGTTAGCTATGTGTGATCCTATATTGTGTTAAATATTTTTAATAATTGTTATTTCATTTGTCGATGACAAGAACATTCTATTGATACATGCTATCTTAGGTGATCTGATTCACTATTTGATCAACAGTTTTACTTTGAAAAAAATTATAGAGATTTACAGGTACGCTAGCCTTCGGGCTCCAAGTTCACATACTATAGGGAAGAGCCGACTGTGTTTGGGCTCTGAGATTTCATTTTGGTAATTAATTTTGCAGGAGGGTTTTGACCCACATCTATTTTTCGAAATTAATTCATCCATTGTTATTTATCCAAAATTATTTCTCCAAAAAAAATTATATTTATAGATATTGTACATTTGTAAATAATTTTGTAAATTATTTCTAACCCATTTGTTTTGCAACACCCGGGGTTTTATATTTTGTATATATATTTAGGGTTTGGCATTCTTTGATTCATTTGTGCAGGTGGACTTCAAGTTGATCAAGATGTAGCTTCCAATCATCCTCTAGGCTCAGTGTCCAGCCTTTTTGCGGTAAATTTCTGGGGAAAAATTTGTTTGCAGGGGTTTCAAAACATTTTAGGCCCCAAGGCCTAGTCGTCTAGCCTTTTTCTCCCTAGTTGTGAGACCCAAAGGGCTTTCTTGGCCCTCAGCCTCCCTCCTCCTTGAGCCACTAACCCTTTGAGGGCTAGCTGCAGCCCTTACAGGCATTTCCATGGCCTCAGCCTCCCTTGTTTGGCCTAGCTGCAGGCTTGGGGAGCCTTCTAAGGCTCTCAACCCCCCAGTAGGTCTGTCGTCCAGCCTCAAAAGGACCTCGACCCTCCTTCCTCTTTGTGGTGCCCTCTAAGAGGCCTTTCTCCCCCTCATTCCTCCATTTGGCCTTAGTTGTATCCCCTAAGGGGATTTTCCCTTAGCCATAGGCCTTCTAGAGCCTTTCCTAGCCCTACTACAGCCTCTAAGGGCTTGACGTCAACCCTTGTGGGTTCATCTTTGCTCATCCATCCCTTTTCTGACTTCATTTGTCCTTTCTTTGCCCTTCTTGTTCTCTAACCTTGTTGTATGCCTCTTCTAGCCCTAATCATGGGGATTTCCTAGCTTTGAAGCCTTGCCCTAGCCTTGTTTTCAGTCATATCTGAATTTGATATTGTTTGAGTGGGCTAACATTGTGGTTTTACAGAAATATTAGAGCTAACTTGGTTGTTGCAGGTAACCAAAATCATTGGAGGTCAAACTAGCCCTCAACAAGGCCTTTAGGCCTCTTGGTTTGCCTCAATTCCCCTCATTTTTTTCTCTGTTTTGCTACAGCCATTTTATGCAGTCACATAACTTTAATAAATCCATTAAAAATGACCAAAGATCATCTAATAATCACTCAACTTGATTGGCTAATCATTGGAGTTTATTTGGCATTGATAGCTTGGCACCTTGTTGGTTTATAAAGGACTGAATCACTGATTTTATGAATTATTTCAAGTTTAATATATGCTATTTTGAGGTCTGATCTGGACACTAAAAGTCTGATCTATAATTTCTCAGCAGTCTCAGGATAAACTGAAAATCATTGGGAGGTTTAATCTGTTGATTTTCTAGATTATCTTTGACATCTTGCTTCATTTCTTGACTGCTGGTATAAAATTGCAGACCTCTGAAAACAAGGTTTCAGGGGGAATAAATCACTGTTAAGTCCTCTAAAAATTGACTAAGGAACTCATAAGTCTCTAAAATTGACTAGGGAACTCTTATAACTCATAATCATTAATGGTTGAAGTTATTTAAACTTAAAATTTGGACAAAAGAGTTATTGGCATCTTCTTGTCCTTTAGCATTTTCATGCATATGCTCTGATGGAATTGGTTGGTTAATACCTCTAAGTGATATTGTAGATTAATGATCTTGTTTCTCATTGATATTGTCATTGTTGGATAATTGGATACATTGCTCATTATTGATAGTTTCTTGTGGATTTGTAATCTAAGTTCACTCTTTAAGCACATAATCAAGTTCAATCAAAGTTGTGATAAGTGATCTAATTGCATCCATAAGAAGTCTAGATCTTTCTCTTATGTATCTAATTGGCATATTGGTGATTCATTGGTTATAATCTTGAAGATTGTTAAAGAAGCACTAATCTTGTCTTGTTTACCTCTTGGGCTATTATCTATTCGTTTTACCGACAACATTTTTTGACATCGTTTAGTTTGAGCATTTCCTCTTGTGGTTGAGCTTGTCATCATTTATATTTAAGTACCTTCTTGTTCATAGTTGAAGATCATTATAACTAAGTGCTTAACAAGTTTTAATAATCTCACCTTAAGAGCACTCATATCTTGCATTTTCATTTTTGGATTAAGCCTCTTACATTAATTAATTAACTTCCAAGCATAAGCTTGGTACACCTTTCTCATCTAGCTTGAGGAGTTTAACACCCCTTTAGTGATTAACACAGTGACCTTGTAGACGTCAGAGCCACAATCTCTACAGTGCCGAAGGCATCGTGTGATTAGAACCTAAGGGGAAGTATCACTAATCAAGCCTTAGCTTGCTTCCCCTTGGCTTCTCTCTCACGACCTACTCTAGAGACTAGCTTCAAAACAGTTAAGAGGAAGGATACACCTAGAATAAGCATATAACCTAAAATAAACCAAGATTTTGCATCTCATCTAGATTATAGGATTTGCATTTCATTTAGGATAGTGAAGCATCATTTAAGCAACAATTGTTCATCCAGTAACTTGGTAAAAAAATTGTCTTAAGCAAGTAATTGACTCCATTAAAGGCACTTGTCTTCCACGATAATCCAATCAAATCATTTAACTCGCTAATTCAACCAGATTGTTAGCCCATTCAGTTGTGTTTCCCGGACTTGTCGGCCAAGCATTCCATACTATTTTATGCCTTTTGACACCTAGTGCCACGTGGTATGCTCTATCACCTAAAAAATTCCAAGGCATTGCCACATAAGGCTAATCAAACCCTCTGAATCTTGGTCAAACTGAGGATCTCCAATGCCCTTAAGGAATAAAATATTCTAAGACATGGGCTTTGTTCCTCTCGATGAGTAAATAATTTTGGACATAATGCATGCCTAAAATGATGCAATGCTCTACCTGATTTTCCCCTAGAAAGTTGTGACCCCTGTTGACTACCTTTGATCAACCATAACTTGAGAATGCCCCATCCAAATGGAAAAATTCCACATGGCATGTCATCCTCTCACTAAGCTCTGCAATCTAACACCCTATTTACTTTTTCACTTCTATGACCACTTTGCATTGGAAAGCATGAACTGCCTTAGAAAGTATGAAAATGTCACTGACTTTGAGACTGCCACGTCTAAGAAACATCTGAGGAATACGACACCAAACCCAAGGCCACCTACAGACTCTATAGACTCATAACCATGCAAAAAGACACAAGGGCATTTGACGTGGTTTGGTCTAGCCCCTACATTGGTGATCACCCCTACAAAACAAGGCTCCCATAAAACCATGAGTCCACATATAAGTTTATCAAAGGCCCTCCAATCCTATACAAAATGAAAGGTACCTAAAACGAACTCAAAGGAAACAACCATGGTCTGACCATAGCAGGATTGACTCAAAATTACACAAGGTCTATGATGCCTACACAGCCTCACATGATTGTTACATGGCTTTTGACTTGTGACCTTGAGCTTACATTGGTGTTTAAGATCGTTGTAATAAATACATAGGTACTATTACCCCGCTTGTCAGTAGTGGTACATACATTTTTCAATTCAACATTCACCACCATTGCAAGCACAAGGTCACAAGTCAAAAGCCATGTTAAAACCATGTGTAACCCTGAAATAGACTAGGAAAATTATAAGTATTCACAAAAACACCAGTCTCGAAGTCATCATAAAATTAGATCAAAACAAATCTTTCCATAAACATGATCTCAGAACTACTACAAAAAGACAAAAAGGGTCAATAAAATAAAATAAAGCACATTGCTTGGAATTAATGAAAATTAGGATGGATTTTTCCTGAATTTTATTGTGGATTTTGCACTGAGCCTCTGGCGGGAACAAATTTGAACCTACTACCTTCCATATGGCGTTTGCGAAGGGGGCCTACCCCCCTCCCCCTCTGGATGTTGAAGCTGCCTTCCATTCTATGGTGACCTCCCTCCCGAAGCGTCCTCCTCTTGCAGCATGCGCCCACCAAATTCATAAAGATAAACACAGAGATCACGGAAATCTCCTTACCAAATGGTGCTAGGCAGACTTCTCTAGTGTATTCTGAAAGGGATCTTATTGGGAAATTTATTGGTATGTGGCCTTCTCCCAAATCTATGGAGACTTGGATAAAGAAAACCTAGGCTCCTATGATGACAGGTGAAATTGCTCTCTGTTGTTGGTAATGGATTTTTTATCTTTCTATTTGAAGTCCAAAAGGATAAGAAGGTCATCCTTCACAATGGACCATATTTCTTTGGCTCTAGAGGGATGTATCTTAATAAATGGACTATAGATTTCAATCCGATGAGGACATTCCCACTGCCATTCCTGTCTGGGTCAAGCTCCCTCGTCTTCCCATCTCCTATTGGAGCGATGATTGCCTTCGGGATACAGGCAATGGAGTTGGGAAATACTTAGACAAGGCTAGACCAAAAGGCTCTCAGTTTGCCTGTGCTAAAATTTGTGTGGAAGTAGACTTGGAGAAAGGACTTCCATCTGAAATCAATCTAAATTTGGGAGAATGGAAGCATATACAGGTATTATACTACAAACAAATACCATTCAAATGCAGGTACTGTCATGAACATGGTCACTTTGCTAGAGATTGCACTAAAATTGTAAGCGAAAAAAGTATGGAAGCTCAAGCAGTTCAAAAGGAGCAGTGGCAACAGCCCAAGAAAGCTCTGAAAGGCAAAGGAGCGTCGTTAAAAGCTAGAAACCTGCCAATCCCCAATGCAGTTCCTTCCTCTTCGAACCCACTCAAAGTTCTAAGTGATGGGGAAATGGAAGCGGAAGTGACTCCTCAGACTCTCGTGGTCGAGCCTCAGGAAAGAGAAGTAGAGGAAAATAGTCCGAAAGAGGTAGGAGGTGAAGTTTCCCCTCCAATATCAACCCCTATCCCTGAAGCTCCTCCGAGTAATTTGCAAAAAGGTCTGGATCGGGTGGTAACACAAAACTTATCCCAAACCTTAACCTGGGCTGATGAATGCAGCAGTCAGGAAACTGACTCCAACAAGAAAGCTGGAAGGCCAAATAAAAGGACTCAGAGAGAAAGGAAAGCAAAAATAAATAAGAAGTTGGGGAATCCAACAGTCATTTCAGATTTGCTGAAAGGGAAAAAATCGAACAAGGATGGTATGGATGATGGTCGCTCTTCCCCCACCCTTAAATAATGAAAGTTATATCCTGAACATAAGGGGACTAGGAACCCCTACAAAAATCCTAGCAGTGAAGGACTTAATTAGACAAGAATCTCCTACAGTAGTATCTCTTTAGCAAACCAAGTTAGAAGAAGCAGAAACTTTGAAAGCAACAAGAAAATTTTGGAGAGACAATGCGGGGTCATCGCAGCCTTCAAGGGGAGCTTCAGGAGGATTAGGAATATTTTGGTTGAACAACAAATTTACCCTGATAGAGGAAATTAAGACAAAATCCTGGATAATGGATCTTTTGGAAGAAAAGGAGACGGGAATAGAATCCCCTTCATAAACATCTATGGCCCAATTCTTCACAGCGATAAGGCAGACTTTTGGGCCTCTTTACAGGGTTTAAAGGAAAGGAACCTCCACATTAATAGTGTAATGGGAGGGGACTTTAATACGGTCCTAAATGCTTCATACAAAAAGAGGAGGATATTCAGTCAGGGATTACTTCCAAGATAGAATAGAGGAAATCTTGGTTCACTGGGATCTAATCGATATCAAACCCAACTCCGGGAATTACACTTGGTTGAACAAAAGGGTCAGTGATCATTTCATTGTTGCTCGTTTAGATAGGTTCTTGTTGAACAACAATTGGCTCCTTAATGGCCTAGACTGCTCCTCGTCTGTAGAATCTCTTGGAGACTTAGATCATTGCCCCATTATGATCCCCATGGAAAAGGTAGAAAACTTCTGGCCGCTGCCATTTAAATTTAATGCAAATTGGTGCCTAGATGAAAAAGTTGGGAATATGATAAAGCAATCTTGGACTCAGCAAATACAAGGCTCCCCCAACTTTGTTTGGGAATCCAAGCTAAAAAATGTCAAGGCAGATCTAAGGAAATGGCTCAAAGAAAACTATCAGCCCCCAGGGAAAAAAAGGAAAGAAAAAGTCCAAGAATTAGAAGAACACTATAATATGATGGAGAAAAATCACATTTAAGAGTCACGTATTCAAAAAGAAAACGACCTCTCCTCTCATATTTTCAATCTAAGTAGGTAGGAGGAAAATCTGTGGGGCTCAAGTCTCGTAGTCTATGGTTGAAATTTGGAGACCCAAATACTTCTTATTCCCACAAACAAGCAATGGCTCATGAGAACAGGAATTGTATCAAGGAAATAAAGGTGGCAAGTGGGTGGACAATCAGCACCTCGTCATAAATTAAACAGGAGGCATTCAATCATTTCAATTCTCTCCCCAATCCGGTGTACACCCCTTCAGTTGGGGCCTGTGAATTCCTTCGAGCCCTTCCCCAAGTTGTCTCTCTGCTCTCTAATGTGTCTCTTTCTGATGTAAATCTAGAAGAAGAAGTACACAATGCTATTTGGCATATGGAACCTAAGAAGGCTCCATGATCAAATGGTTTTTCTATCATCTTTTATCATTTATTCTGGAATGTTATTAAAAAATTCTAATTAGAATTTTTAACTACACCAGGGTTAAAAAGAAGTTGGGGGGTAGCACCAATTCTGCCTCTCTTGCTCTGATTCCAAAAGAAGCCAATCCTACCACCTTCTCCAGATTTCGTCCTATCCCTCTCTACAACTCCTCCTATAAAATCTTGACGAAAATCATTGCCAACAGGATTAAACCCTTACTTCCCTCCATTATTTTTGAGAACCAAGGTGGGTTTATGCAACATCGAAATATTCTGGATAATATCATCCTGGTATAGGAAGCTATGCACTCAAGCAATGAAGAGAGAGAAGTTGAAATGGTTATCAAATTGGACATGGAAAATGCATTCGATCAAGTAAACCACTCCTTCCTCTTCCTTGTCATGGAGAAATTAGGATTTAATACTGATTTTTATCTCTTGGATCAAAGCTTGTATTGGATCTCCTTGGATTTATCCTCTTATCAACAGGCGCCCTGGGTCCTTCTTCGCTCCTTCAAGTGGGTTGCATCAAGGATGTCCCCTTTCCCCCCTACTTTATATAATCATGGTTGAATCTCTCAGTTGCAACCTTGAGGTTGGGCGGCTGGATGGATCCCTTCCAGGGCTCAGTATTGCAAGAAACGTCAGAAGAATCAATCACTCCCAGTGTGCAGACGATACCCTCTTAATTGGTGGAGCCTCCGTAGTGATTGCATCAAGATTTAAAAAAATCTTAGATGGGTTCCTTCTTCACTCTAGGGGTATGATCAGTAATTTGAAATGTCAGTTAATTGGTTGGAATTGTAAAGGGGACTCGTTGAATGCAATTGGCCAGTTGCTTGGAATTCCGGTGGATCTTCAGCGCTCTTCATTTAAAAATCTTGGGACTCCAATCTCCGTAAAACAATCACTTGCGGAAGAATGGGGGAATGTTCTTCAAAAAATTAGAAACAGAGTGTCGTCTTGGGGTGTTAGATGGCTCAACCTGGCAGGGCGGGTTACTCTCATTAAATTGGTGCTTTCCTCCCTTCCAGTTTATTTGGGAGCGGGCCTCTTAGCACCAGGCTACATCAATCAACAAATAAGCAAGCTTATCGAAATTCTTATGGCAGGGAGGAAAGGGTAACAAGCATAAATTCCATCTGGTAAATTGGGAGGACTGCCAATAAAGGATCCTGAACTAATGAACCTGGCGTTGGGGACAAAACTAGTCTGGAGGCTCCTTTTGGACTTTGGTGAGTGGTGGAAAAAAGCCTTTATCAGAAAATATTTCCATCCTGATTCACCTTGGTTGGTATCTTGGAAACAGGAAACGCATTCAAATTAGCACTGATTGTGCGAAAGGTATAGACCCAGCGCTCTTTGGATGGCTGGTTGAGCATGGGATTTGTCATCTAGCGAACATCCCTTGCTAGGATGACCACGGCATGTGGAGTGGGTGGCGCTCTCCGGAACTACATGATCATCTCCAATTTCAATGGAATCTTCTGATCGAAAGCCTCTATGGGTTTGCTCCTATAATCACGAGTAAAGTGGACAGACGTGTTTGGTTGAGTGGGAAATGAAAAAAGTATTGTGTCAAGGATGGCTATGCCCTTTTATCCAATCATGCGCCCTCCCTTCATCCCTCCTCTCTGTGGGGGCAAATTTGGAATGGTGTTGGTTTTCCTAAGATAAACATTTTTTGTTGGGAGTTGGTCCATGAGAAAATTATGACAGCTAAGAACTTAGAAAAGAGGAAAACTAGTGGTCCATCCTGGTGCGTTCTGTGTGGCAAAGCGAAGGCATCAATTAAGCATTTGTTTTTTCCTGCCCCTTCTTGCTGGAAGTTTGGAACTATGCTCTTGCTCCAATGGCCATTATCCCCCAAATTGCGGATCACTGGAGCAACATGTTTATTCATTGGGGAAATAAAATGCCTTGCTCTCCAAATCTTTTGCTTTAGCGATGCTGGATGGCATTCCCCAAATACATGTATTGGTCGATATGGTTGTGTCGTAATCAAGTTATCTTTCAAAATAAACGTCAAAGTTCGGAAACAGTTGCAATTAAAGGTGTGACTTTGCTTTTCGAGGTCATCTCTTCTCGAGGATTCGATGACTCAGACATGAAAGATTTGTCTAATTTCGAAAAAAGTTGGCTCAGGCTCACCCCACCCACCCTAAAATCTGCCTATTTAAAATCCAAAGAAATTTTGAATTTTTGTATTAGATTGGAAGGAGATGATTTCACCGAATGGCAAAGGGAAGTCGAGAACAACCAATTGTATTTTGATCGTGCGTCGAAAGGTAACCATGGGGAGCCTAGAGCAAGAGGGGTAATAATCAACCTCGAAGAAAAAACCAAAGTAAAATATGCATGAGGACTCAGGGTCACATCCAACAATCAGGCGAAGGTTCTAGCACTCTGGCAAGGAGTTAAAATATGCTTGGATAATGGTGTCAAAACTTTGAATATAGTGGGCAACTCCAAGCTAATCATTCAAAAATGTATTAGGCTTCTCGGGAATGTCACTCAGCTAGAAGAAGAAACTTCTTCAATCATGGTAAGAATAATATATCTATTAAAATTTTTTATAAAGTTACAATGTTCCACGTGTTGTGAGCCAACAACCAACTGGCAGACATTGAGGCAAATGCGGGGGTTATATTAGAACTTGGTAGAATATGCATAAATCTCCACACTTCATTATGTCCCATCCCCTGATCAAAGCCTTCAGGACAACATTGTATGTTGGGGATACGGGCCGTCAGAGCATTGAGGAAGCAGTTATGGAGGCCAACTCCCCTAGGCGTCT
The DNA here is from genome assembly GCA_000404065.3 of Pinus taeda. Lineage (NCBI taxonomy): Eukaryota > Viridiplantae > Streptophyta > Pinopsida > Pinales > Pinaceae > Pinus > Pinus taeda. Next base: position 208 of record APFE030876987.1, on the reverse strand, counting down.
CTGCGCAGAGATAGTTAAGATGGATGGCTCCCCGAGGCATGTTCATAGCGTCTTGGATATAGGGTCGGTAGGTGGTGAATTAATTCACAGCTATGGTGTCGTCGAACGGCGGGTCATGTGCGTCAACAAGTGTGTGATGAGGCATCGAACTCTCGCCAGAATCTGCAATATAATAGTTTCCACTGGGGATGATGGAACCAATGTTGTT
>APFE030876967.1:0-25232 GCA_000404065.3 Pinus taeda | reverse complement strand
ACCTCCCATTTTTCATTTGCAGGAACATAGAGAGGATGAACACCTTCATGCAACACAAGACCCCTCAGCAGCAACTAAACAGTGTTTATCACTTTTCTCTTATCCGGATTTTGGTGGATCATCAGTTGGGATTGCAGGGCATTGCTTGGGAGGACTTCATATCCCGTGACCTCTTCAGCACTTCACAGGTATTATCGAAGGTTGAACATGAGACAGGTGGTCCTTCTCATCAGTATGAGCGCCATGAGACCACTACTATGCCAGTATTCATCACATATCAGAGAGGCAGTAGGTATTTGTTTGTAGCAGCAAAGCGAGTGTTATCTCCACCCGGGGTGGAAGGGGCCTTGCTTTTGACATCGGCAACATAGATACAGGACAAGGGCAAGAGGCCCATGCATGACGAGGGGCCATCAGGTGAACAAGAGGCTGATTTCATCCTCATTCATGATGATGATGCAGATGAGGAGAGTGCCAAACTTAGGAGGACCATCCAGGAGCAGAAAACGGAGATCCAAGACTTGTCACTCAATTTGGGGAGGGCCAAATGGATTATCAGGTATTTGGAGTAGAGGAACAAACATCTTGAGGACCAGCATGAGATCATGGAGCTACAAAGCATCCATGAGAATCGCCAAGCTGCCCAGCATAGGAGGATTGAGCTCACTCCATTAGAGCAAGAGATTAACAATGAATGTGAGTCTTGGCTTGAGCGTATCAACATCCACCTTGAGAGACTGCTAGAGAAGACTAACAGGGACAAAACCATACTGAGGAGGATGTCTTATCATTACAGGGCACGGAACATGAGTTCAAAGGCTCGGATAAGGAGTTTGAAGGCAAAATTGAGCAAAGCGACAAAGAGGCAAAAGAGGAAAAAAGAGAAAGATTGACTTCAAATCTTGGCTAAAGCCTTTATGGCCCAACATAGTACCTCTTAGAGAACCTCCAGCCCAAATTTCAAGAAATTCGGGGCAATTTTGGTCACATGGCAAATTTTTGGTCACAACACAGGTTTTTTTTCCCTGTGCGTCGTGCCACTGGCGCGACGCTTAGGATTGGGGGCTCCAAATCTCAAATGGTTTGCATTTTTGGACTTAGCATGTAAAATCATGACTATTGGTGCATGGACAAGAAATTTGGGCATGCTTTGAGTCTCTAGGAGGTCAAAAACACTAAAACAATGACCTCTCTGCCCCTATTTTGACACACAGGAAGCAGTCTTGGGAGAATGAATATTTAGAGGGGAAAATGAGCACCAAATTCAGAAATTCCACTTGGGGTGGAAAGTAGACAGGCCAGTATTTCCAACAAGCACACTTGGGCACAATTTGGACTCCTGAAGGTACCTCAAAACAGCCTCCAAAGTGGTGTAGTGCATATAGATTTGGGCGCGGTGCATATAGAGAAAAAGGCCAAATCACTTCCGCTTCACGAACATTTCGATTCGTGACTTTCTCCAAGTGGGCCCGCTCATCTACATTTCCCTTTTTTTAGCACCTAAGGCAAAATTTAAAGTATTTTCAATAGAGGATGGCTTCTATCCAAGTGGCAAAGGAAGGCGAGTAGTCACCCAAGCCATTTGTCATTTTTGTAACACTGCACCTGTAACTAGTGGTTGGCTTTCCATCTCCATTTTGTAATGATTTGAGAAACTCCCCAACACTTGGTCATTCTATTTCCTCATGGCATAGTCTATTTATTGTAGGCAAACCATTTGCAAAGGGTTGGTTGGCTTGTAATTTATGGGAGACTGTGGGAGAGAAACTCACTTCTTCATTGTATATTTTGACAGAGGATTAATGAAAGGCAGTGGCTCTGTTTCATGAGATTCTTGTGGCGTGAGTGTAGCAAATCTGTCCTCTTTATGTTTCATATGTATTTCGTTATGTTTCACAGTTCATTCATATTCACTTCAGTGAAATTTTCTAAGTAAGATAAGGTAGAATTCATGTTTATTGCTCTACTTGTGGGAAAATTTCATGTTCTGTGTTCTTCTTCTATTGAAAAGAATTCATGTTGTTCATGCCCTTTTCACCATCCTAAACAATCTTTCCATTTCGACTTATTTCAAATTAAATTGCTAGACTTTCCGCATGTCTTGCCTCACGAAGTAATCTGTGCCTTTGTATTAAATTCTCTGCTCATTGTTGTTCGTTGGTCCCATATGTCCCAGAAACTCAGTCATTCATAAAAATTTGTTTCTTATATCCATATTTGTTTACTAGCCTAAAATCAATATTTCACTGTAAGTCATCTCAGGCCATTTCGTTTATCTATTCACTAAGCATGACTCGGAGAGAGCCCTCTCCTGTTCTGGTAGGGCTAGCTACTAGACTGAGCGTGGTTTGTGGTTACCCTGAATTTTGCCTTCCTTCAGCCTAAGGCAGATTTAGGTGCTAACATAGTGGCGACTCCTCTGGGGAGCAAAATTACTCCCCTTACTTCTTGATAATTCTAAGCTTCCGGATGATAAGTTTAGGATTTGATAGGCTGAGTGAGTTGGTTGTGTCCTTTGATTTTTCCTAATAGCATGCTGGCTTCTAGAAGATATACCAGAGCTAATCCAGACCCATATCCTCCACACATCTACGAAAATCCCAATTTGATTCCAAGACTTCGTCGTCAAGAAAGCACTATATCTCCCGTGTTCAAATCCCATTCATGCCCTGACATTTTTGAGTATCTTGAAGAGCTAGATTTTGATGAGCAGCTTGAAATATCATTGTTCGAGACCAAATCTGAAAGGGCGGTTGAATCTACTGTCCACAATCCACAGTTTCTTGTAGACTTGGAGATGGAAAGGGCTAACTGGTCAATTGATCATTACATTGTAGCACAGCTTCAAACTCCAATTGCTAGCCCCCTACAAACCGTGCACACTCCTCCAACACCTCCAAGGCCAAATCCACCAAGAGTGATGGTTGTTCGTTTTTCACCCCTTGCTCTGCCTCAAGTTTTAGATGATATGCCCACAGATTATCGAAGAAAAATCCCGTTTTTTGATGGCACTCCTAATAGCATTACTGCTCAGCAACATGTGGACAGAATGGTAGATTTCTATGAACTTCATGAGATTGATGCAGAGAATGTGGCAATGAGACTCTTTGTACAGACATTTGTAGGTGAAGTGAGGAAATGGTTCAGAGGTTTTCTGGCTGCACGTATCGCTACCTTGGCCAACCTACAAAGACAATTTTTAAACCGCTCGGAAGTGAAAAAGAATCCTCTTCAAATTTTGGTTGAATATGAGAAAATCAAACGAAACGCTGGTGAGTCGGACCAAGACTACTGCATTAGATTCAATTATGTTTATAATGAAATTCCAAATCATCTAAGGCCACCTGTGGGGCTAGCCATGATGAAGTTTCCGGATGGTTTTGATGCTGATGTGGCTTATCAACTGAGAGAGAGAGAACCAGCCACAATGGAAGACATGCAGAAGATAGCGGTTAACATTGAAGCAAATCTTCTGACCAAGAGGGCTAGAGAAAAGGCATAAAAGAAGGTCACTGTAAAAGAAGAATCTTCCTTGGTAGATCAACTACTCCGGAAGGTAGAGCAGATGCTTGAAAGGGTGAAACTTGACAAACCTGAGCCACAAGTTAGAAATCCTAACTTCCGTGGCCAACAATAGCCACAATATAGAATAAGGCAGAGGGATCAGTGAGCCCAAGAGCAGACAGCACAACAGCCAGTATAGCCACCTTTGCAGCAAAATTTTGTGCATGGATCAAAGTCAGATGAGGATGGAAATATAATAGGTGAAGAAAAACACCTCTTTACTCCTGATGATTTTCCTATTTATATCACTGAGGATGAGGGGTATGCAGAAAGTTTGGCTGTACACAAAGATGCAGATTTCATTCTAGCAAACGACACTGTTTTGGAGGAAGAATCAGATGAGTACCAAAGAGGCTATATGAACGCTCTATCTGCCCAACAATAGCGATATTCACTTAGAAACAGAGATGTGCCGGTCAAACCAATTCAGAAAAGGAAGGATATTGAGGCATCAAAGAATGATTCGTCAGTTGCACAAAGGAAAGGAAAGGGGGCAGTTGATCCGGATGGTAGAAAATCACCATCAGCAGAACAATCACATCAGCAAATTGCATCGAAAGAAAAGGAAAGGAAAGAAAGCCCAGTAAAAGAGGTAGAAAATATCCCCGCTTTTAATTTAGAGAATGAGATTTCTAAATTAAAGTTATCCATTCCCTTGACTGAAATAATGAGGAACAACAGTTATGGAAAGCAAGTATCTAAAATGTTGAATTTGGACCCAATGTCTGACGTGGTGAATGTCGAAGATGATCAACCCGAAGTGATTTTTGGGCTAGCATCGAATGGTGAGTCTCCTGATAGTGATGTGCCACCTTTTTATATTAGTTTAAGATTGCATGATTTTGTGTTATATAATGCCATGTTCGATTCTGGAGATTCTCACAATCTCATGCCCTAGGCTATCATGGATAAGCTGGGTCTGGACATCACTCAGCAATACCATGATCTCTATTCATTTGATTCCAGCAGAGTAAGATGTATAGGGCTCATCAAAGACTTGTTTGTGAGTTTGGATCAAATCCCAATGAAGAATGTTTTGGTGGATGTTGTTGTAGCAGATATTCCTCTCAGGTTTGGCATGCTTCTTTCCAGGTCTTGGGTAGCGAAATTGAAAGGGACACTACAATTAGATTTCTCCTATGCAACGATTCTAGTGTTTGGCCAAATGAGGAAACTGTATCGGGAACAAAAAATGAAATACATGATCACAAGCAAGGAGAAACCAATAAATCATCTAATTAATTATATACATACAGATTTAGAGTCTTTTGTTTTGTATTCTGATAGTTTCAATGATATCGATAATCAGTTAGTAGAAGCATATGATATTCCAAAAATAACAGAAAATTTCAGAGGAGTTTTAAAGAAAGAAGAAAAAGAACAACAGAACACCGTTGAGTGATCAGCTGAAAGTAATGGACGACAGGCAGACAAAACACATCAAACAGATTTCCAGCACTTGCAAGAGGAGGAAGAAGATTTGTGGACCATGAATTTCGATGGAGCAGTGGGAAATGATGGCGTTGGAATTGGAATTTGGGTTCGCAGTCCTCTCTCCGCCCCGAACAAAGTGCCTGGTAATGTGCAGGTATGCTCTTACGAGCTGGCTTTTGATTGTTCAAACAATGAAGTTGAGTATGAAGCTCTGATTGTTGGCCTAAAGATTCTAAGAAAGCTGAATGCTAAGAGGATTTCAGTATATGGCGACTCGGAATTGGTGATTAAGTAGGTCAAAGGCGAATATCAAGCAAAGCATCCTAGGATGCAGGCTTACCGTAATGCAGTTCTAGACATCCCAAAATTATTTTCAGAATACACCTTGACATGTGTGCCACGTATACAAAATAGCATTGCTGATGCTCTTGCTAAGGCAGCAAGTAGTTTGAAGATCCCAATGAACTCTAACAATAAATTCGAAATCCATGTCAAGCATCGTCCAACTATTCCAGACAATTAGAGATATTGGAAAGTTTTCCAAGATGATGAGGATATTGATGATTTTCTGAAAAACAAAGGCAAGTTCAAAGAAACCTCAATTGATGTAGAAAATGACGATGGTAAAGGTGATGGTACAGATGATGTGCAGATCAATCAGATGGACGTGTTGCAGCTAAAGAATAATGTGATTCCTAAAGGCTTGATACCTTTAGAAGAAATCTTTGATCAATATGATGTGGCCTGCAAACCAACATTGTAGCCAACAGAGAAGGGTGTGGAAGAGGTCAATATTGGAACAACTGCTAATCCTAAATTGGTAAAATTATCTAGAGCATTGCCACCAAAGATCAAGGACAAATATATCAGTTTGTTGTCTTCATTTGCAGATGTGTTTGCTTGGGACTATTTTGACTTAAATACCTATGATACCAATATAATTCAGCACATTATACCCATTAAGCCCAATCAAAAACCATTCAGACAGAAGTTGAGAAGGCTAAATCCTAAGCTACTGCCATCAATTGAAAAGGAGATAAATAGGTTGTACAAATCAGGGATCATTGTTCCCATCAGAATTTCGGATTGGATCTCTAATTTGGTGCCCGTACGAAAGAAGACAGGTGAGATTCACTTGTGCATTGATTTTAGGAATCTCAATAAAGTTTCATTGAAATATAATTATCCACTGCCCAAAATGGACCATATACTTCAGCGAGTAGTGAGAGCATCTCGTATGTCACTACTTGATGGTTATTCCAGATATAACCTAGTTTATGCACATGAAGATGACCGAGACAAGATAGCGTTCACCACTCCATGGGGAACCTTTCGTTATGCTAAAATGCCTTTCAGTTTGAAGGACGCAGGTGCCACATTTCAGCGTGCAATGGACTTGGATTTCGTAAATGAGAAGGATGTCTTTTTGGTTGTGTACCTGGATGATTTGATGATGTTTTCCAAATCTGATGAAGAGCACATGTACCATCTAAAAACTGTCTTTCAAAAGTGCAAAAAATATGGCCTATCACTGAATCTGAAAAAGAGCTTGTTCACCATGGAGGAAGGCAATCTACTCGGGCACATTATCTCAAAAGATGGCATTCGTATTAACCGAGCATGTGTGCAAGCAATTCAGAAAATCGATCTGCCCTGGAATAAGAAAGAGATTCAATCTTTCAATGGTAAAATGAATTTTCTACGTTGCTTTGTACCTAATCTTGCTGAGCACCTAAGAGAGATTACAAACATGCTTAAGAAGGATAGCCAAGTGAGATGGATGGAGGAGGCTGTAAAATATTTCAATTTGGTCAAATTGGCTCTTTCTTCAGCTCCAGTTCTAGTCAGCCCGGACTACACTCAGGATTTCATATTGTTTCATTTGCTTCAGAGCATACTATGGCAGCTGTGTTATTTCAGAAAAGAGATGATCATGAAAGACCCATTGCATTCTTCAGCAGAGCTATAAGAGATGCAACCTTAAAATACAACATCATTGAGAAGCAAGCCCTTGCACTTGTGAAAGCATTGAAAGATTTTTGGGTATATATTCTACATTCTCATATTTTGGCATATGTTCCTAACACTGCTGTCAAAGATGTTTTGGTGTTGACCGATCTGGAAGGAAGATGAGGCAAGTGGATTGTAGCCTTGCTGGAATATGATGTGGAAATAAAGCCCACAAAGCTGGTTAAAGGACAAGGATTGGCGAAGTTAATGGCCGAATCAAACTTGCACGCCTTGGACATAAATACGATTGCTGCTATGTCTGATGAGAATGAGTAAGGATCATCAATTCAGGTATCTAAAATGTTTTCTCTTTCTCCATGGTATTCAGATATCATATATGTGCTTAAAAATTTGTCACCACCACCCGCATGACTAGAAACAAAGCGAGAACACTCAAGTTGAAGGCTGCCAAGTTTTGCATTCTAAATTTTGCACTGTATTGGAAAGATCCAGATGGCATTTTCTTAAATTTTTTGGTGGAAAAAGAAGCAAAGAAGCTCATGGAGGATTTCCACAGAGGAGAATGTGGTGGTCACCTTTTTTGGAAATGAACAACAAATAAAATTCTGAGAGTGGGATACTATTGGTCGACATTGTTTGCTGATGTATATAAGATGGTCAAGAGCTGTCATAAGTATCAGATTTTCAAAGGAAGGCAGAAGTTATAGCCTCTACCAATCAAGCCCATTGAAGTGAGTGCCCCTTTTCAGCAACGGGGGTTGGATTTCATTGGTGAAATTCACCCCACTTCTTCCGGTCAGCATAGATGGATCCTCACAACAACAGAGTATTTCACAAAATGGATAAAGGAAATTCCCACCAGACAAGCTACAGATGCGGTAATCATTTCATTCCTTGAAAATAACATCTTGTCTTGCTTTGGTTTCTCGAATAAGTTAATCACTGATAACGCAGAAGCTTTCAAATCCAAAAGGACGTTAGATTTTTGTCATAAATATCACATCATTTTGGGTCACTCAACTACCTATCATCCGCAAGGAAATGGATTGGCAGAGTCTTCAAATAAATCATTGGTCAACATCATCAAAAAGCTGCTGGAAATAAACAAGAAGAGCTGGCATAAGAGGTTGGTCAATGCACTTTGGGCAGATCGGGTCAATCGGAAGAAATCCATTGGTACATCACCTTTTGAGCTTGTTTATGGAGTTGATACAGTATTTCCTACCTCTCTCATAGCCCTGGTAGTCAAACTTCTTCAGGAGGCCAGTAGTGAAGATAATCCTATGCAGAGAAGGTTGAATCAAATGGTCCACTTGCAGTAGACCAGAGAAGAAGTCTTCCAGAACACATCCAAGTTGCAGGAGAAGATTAAGAAAATTTATGATAGAAAAGCAAAGGCAGAAAAATTTTAGTTGGATGATGTGGCGCTGAAGTGGGATGCAAGGAATGAGGAAAAGGATAAGCACGGTAAGTTCGATAACCTCTGGAAAGGTCCCTTCAAGATTGCAGCATATCGGGGTTAGAATGCCTTTCTTCTGAAGGAAATGAACGGGGAAGATTGTCCAGGAGGGCCGATCAATGGTTGGCTTCTCAAGCGGTACCATTTATGAGTTATTAATGCTGCTCCACTGTCACTGTAAATACCATTTTTATTTCATTTTGGTTTGAGTTTGTCAAGTTAGTCTTCAAGTCATTTCAATGTCAAAGTTGAGTCAATTTTTTGGTCATTTTAGTTTCATAAATGAGTCAGAGTCTTGTTTTGTATATCGAAATAATGACTCCATAGCCCAATGGATGAAGGCACTGTCTAGCTCTTCCAGATATCTGTTGTTCTTGGCACCTCCAAGGAGCTACCATCCCCATTGGAGCCAATGTTTGAGTCGGTCTAGTTAGTCCTCCGTCAAAGATCAAAACTCTTTCTTCACTTCATTTTTAGGAGTCCCACTCCATTCACTCAGCTGCATTCCGCTAGGGGCATGTCATAATCTGACGGAAAAGGTCTTTTTAGTTAGTTCCCCTCATGTCTGGCACCTGCTGGCTTAGGTCTTTTCATCAATGTTCACTAAAGTCCATGACAGTTAATGTTCGATCTTTTAATGGACAAGAGTCATTTTCAGTCATTAGGTCTAGGGATTAGTCAATTTGGTTTTCAAACCATGTCCAATAAAGTCATGTAGGCTAGAGTGAGTCCCTTACAAAGTTATGATTCAGAGATTTTCATCGTCATGTTGACAGATCACGACTGTTATTCAAAACTTTGTTTTGAAGAAAAGTCAAACAGTGTGTCATTTGTGATAATTTTTTAAAAAGTCTCCAGTTGATTTCTTCAAGTGCAGTCATGGTTTCCTTGGCCAAATGCCATGTCATGCAACCCCTACAAAAGTGCCAAAAAATTTCATCATTCTAGCTAAAAATTCAAAGGAAAAAGTGAAATTCAGTGTTGCATTAACTCAGTGAAAAGAGCCAAAATGAAACATTAGGAAAGTGGGTTTTTGAAGAAGCAAAAATTTATCCCATGACTCCCAATGTCTTTATAAAGTATTTTCACAAGCAAACAAAGTCATTGTGCAACTCAAGGTTATAGAGAAGCATTGAAAAGTCATTGGGAGAGCAAAGCAAGCATTTGGAGTAAGTTGGAGTCATTTTTAGGAGCACGACGCACACACAGAGGGGCGCGGCGCACACAGCGCGACCACGCAGTGGAAACAATGCAAGGGTGCGATGCATATAGAGAGCGTGGCGCACTGGGTTTGTTGCGTGGCGCACACCCACAAACAGGGAAAATTTGAAGAACCCCCCCTAAATTTACATGTATAATAAATGGGTGAATCTCCATGGTATATAGGAAAAATGGAAGGCAATTTTATCAATAATATGATATGTGTATATAATTTTTTGGCGAATCTCTCACCAGGCATGGCGAATATTTTTCTCAATTATAAAATCTTGTGTTTATTGAATACACAAATGAAATCATTGCATTTCTTTAAAATAACTTTTGAAATCAAAATGACCGAAATTACGTATCGATAACCTAGTGGGTGTAAGATAAAATTCACCCGTGCCATTCACATAAAGCATGAGAAAAAACCTAATACTATATATAAAACCAAGAAAATTCAAATTCATCACTTCTAGGGACCTCATAACCATCCTGCCAATACACAAGTATGTTCCTGTTTGCAATTAGAAAAATTACCCAAATTACAATCTGTTTACTCCACTTCTAGGGACCTCGTAACCACCCTTCCAATACACAAGTATGTTCCGTTTGCAATTAGAAAAATTACCCAAATTACAATCTGTTTACTCTAGCATATGTTGGAAAGTTATAGAAGGATGACTAGTGCAATCAATCCATTCCTTTTAGCCCTGGATTTGTTTCATTTTAAAACAGAAGTATACAAATACTTGTCCAATGTCTATGCTTTAACCATTCATCTTAAGATGTTTTTACAATATAATTTCCTAAGTCTATTTAATATCTTCATTATCATAAAAACCAACCTATATCCATCTTAACTCCACATCTACCACTCTTAGGGGGATGAAATCTATTTATCCCTCTGAGCACTTGGTAGACCCAGAATTAAGATGGATCTAAGATAGAATTTCCCCTTTAAATAGTCTATGCTCACATGAATACCATGGGTCAATACCATGGGTTATCATAAACCTGGAGCTTAAAATTTACTATTAGTAATTTATAAAAATAATAAAATTAATAGTTGATTTTTTTTTTTTTTAACCAAGCTAAAATGTTTAACATACATTAAATTACAACGTCCATTTTTACTCTTGATCGGATCAAATATGCATTTTTACTCTTGATCGGATCAAATATTTTTTCACTCTATGCTAGTTTGCATATCACAATATTTGATACTCTCGGGGGTTAGTAGATCCAGAGTAAAGATGGATCTATTCTGGTTTAGTTCCCCCATTTAAATAGGCTACATTCGAAGTGAATACCATGGGTCAATACCATGTGCCATTTTTATTTTTATTAATACTAATATTAGGGTTAATAATGTTTTTTTGCATTGTATTAATATAAAAAAATAAAAAAATGTTTTATTTGTTTACCATACCTCTCGTTTATTTATATTTTTATTAATTTACCATACCATTCATAAATACAAGGTGACTTATGGAGTAAATATAAAAAAATGTTTTATTTGTTTACCATACCTTTCGCTTATTTATATTTTTATTAATTTACCATACCTCTTTTACAAATCATGGTATTAATAACAATATAGTCCATGGTATTTGTCCCATAGTATTTTTCCCATAGGTTTCACCTAAATAAAACGCATTTTTTGAGTGTTTGTAAATATAAGGTGACTTATGGAGTAAATATAAAAAAATGTTTTATTTGTTTACCTTTAATAATGTTTTTTTTCATGGTATTAATAACAATATAGTCCATGGTATTTGTCCCATAGTATTTTTCCCATAGGTTTCACCTAAATAAAACGCATTTTTTGAGTGTTTGTAAATATAAGGTGACTTATGGAGTAAATATAAAAAAATGTTTTATTTGTTTACCATACCTCTCATTTATTTATATTTTTATTAATTTACCATAACTCTTTTACAAATATGGTATTTGGCCCATAGGATTCACTTAAATAAAACCTCTTTCTTGAACCTTCATAAATAGAAACGAGGGTTATGGATTAAATATAAAAAGAGGTTTTATTTATTTACCATGCGTCTAGTTTATTTATATTTTTATTTATTTACCATACCTTTTGAGTAAGTATAAAAAGATGTTTTATTTATTTACCATACCTCCACTTTACTTGTATTTTTATTTGTTTACACCCTTGCATGTATATAAGGTGACTTATGGAGTAAATATAAAAAAATGTTTTATTTATTTACCATACCTCTCATTTATTTATATTTTTATTAATTTACCATACCTCTTTTATAAAATATGGTATTTGGCCCATGGGATTCACTTAAATAAAAACCTATTCTTGAAAATGGGTGAATGGAAGGTTGTAACTCCTAATTTCAAGGGCTAAATTTACCTTTTTTACCCTTTCCTTAAAATAAGGTGGGCTATTTGAGGTGATTTGTAAAAATGTACTATGATACAAAATATTCGCCCACTAAAAATTTAAAACCCCTTAATTTCGCCAAAGGGCGAACATTCGCCCCTAAAATCACCCCTACCCACAAAGGCCCAAAATCGTGCCAAATTGCCTCAAGTTGCCTTTGAAACCCCTCAAATCGTAGGCTCTAAATCTTGATGGATCATGTATTTTAGGTTATGGTGGTTCATGGCTATTTATAGTTGCAACAAAAACTCATAAAATCAACCACTAGAAAACATAAAATCCATTGTTGCTAGGGTTGCAAACTTGTTGTGTGGATGCCAAGGTTCTTCCTCCCTCTCATTTTTCCCCTTCTCTCCATTTTTCCCATCCCCCTATCCCATTTTTCCCCATTTTCCCTACCCTAAAATATTACCAAACCCTATTCCCTATCCCCTCCTCTTATTTGTCGACATAACACCCCAAAACCATACCCTATAAAATCCCCAAACCCTACTACATATCCCTGAAACAAAATTTCCCCCATAACCCCTATTCCCATCATATTATTCCCCTCCTAACACTCCCTTTTTTCATTGTTCCCCTTGGTGGCAGATATCACAACAACACCTAGTTTCATACCATCATCAAAGGGCAGCCCAAGTACAGTACACACAGCGTAGTCATGGCATCTGAGCATTCATCGGAGTATGAGATGGAAACACAAAGTGATTCATCCTCGGAAGAAGAGGCTCCCAGGAGACATCACAAAAGTGGAAAACGTGTTAGGCATGAGCCAACTACCCTCACAGAATTTCAGGCCTGCCCTCTTGCCATGTCATGTTTCCAGCATCTATCATGTTTTGAGTTTTGTCAAAGGGTGGCTAATGTTCGAGTTCATCATGAGTTGGCCTGTCTTTTTGTGCTTCATCTACATGGAGGTCACTCTATCTTGTCTGGGGTCACCTTCACATTGACACCGGAAAATATCTCATTAGAAATCGGCAAACCAAATGTTCGAGAATAGTGGCACAAGAAACAGAAGGTGGATAGGAAACATTATGAGCCTTACATTAAAGCTAGTTTCTTGAGGCAGCTCCCAAGAGTCTTTCCATTCAGATACTTGAAAGATGAATATGCTCCACTCATGAAACTGATCATGAAATACTTTTGCTGTGAGGGGAGGTTCTCTCATCTATATGCCTATCACATTAGGTTACTCATGCACTTTACCAGGGTACGGATGATGAACCTCCCATTTTTTATTTGCAGGAACATAGAGAGGATGAACACCTTCATGCAACACAAGACCCCTTAGCAGCAACTTAACAATGTTTATCACTTTGCTCTTATCCGGATTTTGGTGGATCATCAGTTGGGATTACAGGGCATTGCTTGGGAGGACTTCATCTCCTATGACCTCTTCAGCACTTCACAGGTATTATCAGGGGTTTAACATGAGACAGGTGGTCCTTCTTATCAGTATGAGTGCCATGAGACCACTACTATGCCAGTATTCATCACATATCAGAGAGGCAGTAGGCATTTGTTTGTAGCAGCAAAGCAAGTGTTATCTCCACCCAGGGTGGAAGGGGCCTCACTTTCGACATTAGCAACACAGATACAGGACAAGGGCAAGAGGCCCATGCATGACGAAGGGCCATCAGGTGAACAAGAGGTTGATTTCATCCTCATTAATGATGATGATGCAGATGAGGAGAGTGCCAAACTTAGGAGGACCATCCAGGAGCAGAAAACAGAGATCCAAGACTTGTCACTCAATTTGGAGAGGGCCAAAAGGATTATCAGGTATTTGGAGTAGAGGAACAAACAACTTGAGGACCAACATGAGATCATGGAGCTGCAAAGCATCCATGAGAATCGCCAAGCTGCCCAGCATAGGAGGATTGAGCTCACTCCATTAGAGCAAGAGATTAACAATGACTGTGAGTCTTGGCTCAAGAGCATCAAAATCCACCTTGAGAGACTACTAGAGAAGGCTGACAGGGACAAAACCATACTGAGGCAGATGGTTTATCATTACAGGGCACGAAACATGAGTTCAAAGGCTCAGATAAGGAGTTTGAAGGGAAAATTGAGTAAAGCGACAAAGAGGCAAAAGAGGCAAAAAGAGAAAGATTGGCTTCGAATCTTGGCTGAAGCCTCTGTAGCCCAGCATAGTACCTCTTAGAGAACCTCCAGACCAAATTTCAAGAAATTTTGGGCAATTTTGGTCACATGGCAAATTTTTGGTCACAACAGAGGTTTTTTCTTCCTGTGCGCTGCGCCACTGGCGCGACGCTTAGGATTAGGGGCTCCAAATCACAAATGGTTTGCGTTTTTGGATTCAGCATGCAAATTCATGACTACGGGTGCATGGACAAGAATTTGGGCATGATTTGAGTCTCCAGGAGGTCAAAAACACTCAAAAAATGACCTCTCTACCCCTATTTTGACACACAGGAAGCAATCTTTGGAGAATAAATATTCGAAGGGGAAAATGAGCACCAAATTTAGAAATTCCACTTGGGTTGGAAAGTAGACAGGCCAGACTTTCCAAAAAGCACACTTGGAAACAATTTGGGCTCCCGCAACTACCTCAAAACAGCCTCCAAAGTGGCACGACGTATATAGAGAAAAAGGCCAAATCACGTCCGCTTCATGACCTTTCGATTCGTGACTTTCTCCAAGTGGGCCCGCTCATCTACATTTCACTTTTTTCAACACCTAAAGTAAAATTTAAGGTATTTTCACTAGAGGATGGCTTCTATCCAAGTGGCAAAGGAAGGCGAGCAGTCACCCAAGCCATTTGTCATTTTTGTAACGCTGCACCTGTAACTAATGGTTGGCTTTCATCTCAATTTTATAATGATTTGAGAAACTCCCCAACTCTTGGTCGTTCTATTTACTCATGGCATAGTCTATTTATTGTAGGCAAACCATTTGCAAAGGGTTGGTTGGCTTGTAATTTCTGGGAGACTGTGGGAGAGAAACTCAGTTCTTCATTGTATATTTTGATAGAGGATTAGTGAAAGGCAGTGGCTCTGTTTCATGAGATTCTTGTGGCAAATTTGTCCTCTTTATGCTTCATATGTATTTCGTTATGTTTCACAGTTCATTCATATTCATTTCAGTGAAATTTTCTAAGATAATGTAGAATTCATGTTTATTGCTCTGCCTGTGGGAAAATTTCATGTTCTGTGTTCTTCTTCTATTGAAAAGGATTCATGTTGTTCATGCCCTTTTCACCCTCCTAAACAATCTTTCCATTTCACATTATTTCAAATTAAATTGCTAGACTTTCCGCCTGTCTTGCGTCATGAAGTAATCTGTGCCTTTGTATTAAATTCTCTGCTCATTGTTGTTCGTTGGTCCCATACATCCCAGAAACTCAGTCATTGATAAAAATTTGTTTCTTATATCCATATATGTTTACTAGCCTAAAATCAATATTTCACTGTAAGTCATCTTAGGCCATTTCATTTATCTATTCACTGAGCGTGACTCGGAGAGAGCCCTCTCCTGTTCTGGTAGGGCTAGCTACCAGACTGAGTGTGGTTTGTGGTTACCCTGAATTTTGCCTTCCTTCAGCCTAAGGTGGATTTAGGTGCTAACAGGCTGGTAGAGCCCATCCCCATCACAGACATGCTGATCCACTCCATTACAAGGTTTCCCTATCAAGGGGTGGATGCAGTTGAGGAGTTCAGAGGAAAAATAAAGGAGAAGCAACTCGTGTATAGGATGAACAATGAGTTTGGCTTGACAAATAAGTCACGTGGATACTCCATGCGCTCCATTACAGATAAGGAAGTTCAATTTTTCACTCATATTTTATCCTGCAAGGTCATGAAAAAGTGTCGCGCATATGAGGCTCTGGGGCTCGTTATCTCATTGACTACACAATGTGTGAAGTGATTGCAGTACAACTGGACATAGTACCTCTGCAAGGAATTCTTGATCGACTGTTGTGAAACATAGGATGATGCCAAGGGATTTCACTCTGCCTGACTGCTATTGTTAATTTCCCTCGTCACGTGGAGGCTCCCAGAGGACACCGAGTTCCCTCCACAGGATTATAATTTACTGGAGGTTGCAAAGTTCACTTCGCTATGGGAAATGAAGGACCCATAGACAGTCATGGAGACAAAACTATTATGGGTGCTCGTCGAGATGAACCTTCACACCGTGATCAGCGAGAGGTCAAGGATGTCACCAACATTGTTTGGGCAATTGGAGGCCTACATGATGTTTAAAGCAGATTTTCACAACGTATCCATCTGCGTGAGGCGAGATCCTAAGAAAGTATCATACAATTTTCCACATGTAGTCACTGATAGAGATGTACAAGAAGTCGTGGGAAAATGGCCAAGTGAGTGGCAGCAGCCATTAGATCTTGGTGCAAGAACCAACACGGTCGGGGAAGGTTCCTCCACGTAGGCTACAATAGCATAGAAGAAAAAGGAAGCTAAGAAGGCTTCTACTCGAGAAAAGGTGGCGCAAAAAGAGAAAGTGGATGAGTAGGTAGCAACCCAAGAAAAAGAAACACAGAAAAAGAAGGAAGTTGTTGCTAAGGAAGATGCTAACAAGGAGTGCGCCACAAAGGAGGCCACATTGGAAGTTGAGGAGTCTTATTCTCAACATACTGCAGACAAGTAAGGGTCCAAGGAGGAAGGAGGTGGTGGCAAGGAGTAGAGAACTCCATTTAAATTGTAGAAGTGGACCAAGGAGATGGCTTCTAGACCCAAGAAGAAGCAGACGTCAGATAAGCATGTACATGCAAATCCAATGGTCCTCACTGAGGGGGACTTGGATGAGATCAGAGACAAGGTTTGCGACATAAAGATAGAGCTATGGACACAGTTCGAGCAGCGGTACATGCAAACATTAGGGAACGTGCATAACGATTTTCATGAGTTGTAGATTCAAACATGCCAAATTTAGGCGAGCGTGGGATAGGCGAGCAGGATTCAAGTGAGCGTGCAGTAAGCAAGCACATCAGTGCTAGACATAGATAGAACTCTAGACCTCAGAGTTATTCCTTTACTAGAGGGTTCACTACATGCAGAAGCAGATGAAGAAAACACCCATATCGGACAAATAAAATAAGTGGGTGTCAACTTAGCCATGCTACCTATTTAGGCCCTCCATGCACTTTATCAAGGGGTATTAGACGAGTTTTGGATCAAGGAGAAACACACACTATTATTTATCAGTGAAGTCAAGATGAATAATGAGAATATTTTTGTAGAAAAGGCTTAGTTGCAGAAGGAAAAGAAAGAATTGGCCACAAGAAGCCAAAGCTTGGAGACAAAAATTACGCAGGCATGTGAAACACTGCTAGAAATTTACATTCTAGACAATGCTACAACAATGATGAAAATTTGTAAGTTGGCTAATGTAGTCAGAGAATGAAAGGATGAAGTTGATCAAGTGACATTTGAGTTCCAAATGAATATCTCATGGGTCAATTTAAAATTATAGCAAACAACTCTGCTAAAAGTTAGGGAACAATGCAAACCAACGATTAGAGAAAGTATGGCCACTTTGGATGCAGCTGCCATAGGCTGCACACTAATCCTCGAGTAAGTAATGGAACTATGTACGAATATGCATGAGGACCCAAGCCTGCAGAAACTTGGCAACGATATCAGGGAGTTGTAGCAATGGTTTGATGAACTCAGGGTGACTGCGCTCACTTTTGCACCAGTCTAGTGTTGTGCTTGCCTAATAGAAGGAAAACAGTTTCAACACATATTGAGGAACTGCAAAGGAAAGAGGTTGTCTTAAATGCCAGAATCCAACCATGGATATAGGAAGCAAGTCATTTTTCTCTGTCAGTCTAGGAAAAATTGAAGACACTCCATTAGGCTCAAAGGATGATGCACCTCACGATGGAAGGCTTGACTACAGAAAATATGGTAGAGGAAGTGCAATAGGTCATTGTATAGGGTTTTGCTGACATAGTTGTGTTAAAGATGGAGTTAAGTTATCTTTGCAACAATATAGAGGTGCAAGATGAGTGACTTGAGGGTGAGTCACCCAATTTGTGTTGGGAGCCTCTTGGGATTGGTCCCTGGGGTCAATTTTGTTAAGTTGTGAGTCAATTTTGTTAAGTTGTGAGTCAATTTTGTATTATCTTTTGTAGCAAACTTAAAGTTTCTGAAAATTGTGGAAAGCGGATTTTGAAGCTAGTAGAAGTCAAAGGGGCTTTAGTCCCTTATTTGGGTAGGTGATAAAGTTGTTTTGAGACCCACCCATGGTCCGTGGACCATGCTATTTTAAAGAAAATGCTATATAAAGTTGAGTCATATCAAGTCTTAGAAATAACTCAACTTGAAGAATCATTATAAGGGAAAGGTGCTAAGGTAAGAAAGGTTTGTTTCCTGTACTTAGGTGAAAGGGGAAGGCTCTTGCAGCTGAGTGCAAAGAGACCTTGGTAAGTCCACAAGCTAAGTGTGCGAGCCCCTGTAGGTGAGTGTGCAAGGATAAGGATTTTGTATTTGAATGCTTACACTTAATAAAGGCTATTTGGGCCAAAATTGATGCATCTTTTCTCTTTTATTTACTTTTGCTAAGTTTATATATCTTTTCTCTATAATGTGTTTTATATGAATGAATGCTTATTTACTACAGGAAACTGGTAGATCTATAATCTCTATGCATAATAAATCCAACTAAGTACCTTCACGAAGATTTGGGTATCATTTAGTTAGATTTGCAGTAGTTGTCTATTCAGAAATGATAAATTTGCGCAAAGGCAGATCTAAGTCGTAATAACTTCAGGAAACCATCACACAGGCCTCTGGATGAAGAAACCTTGTTCTAGCAGCTCCCAATATTGCTTCGAGTGAGACTGCAACCTGTGCTACATGGGTTGTTGCTAAAAGGACAAGTTGTTTATGGTTTTGTTGGTGAGTTAAAGATGAACCTAGGTTAAGCCCCATCAATCCAACACACTTACTTACAAAAGCCTCTCCAATTAGCCAAAACCCTTGGGACCCCACCACAAGTCTAACTCTAGGAGACTCAAAAATTTTATTTGTTCTACTTAAGTTGGAGGTTGTGTGAAGTAAGCTCTCATGAGCCTAAAACCTATGACCATGCGACCTACTTCATTTTGGCTATGTGAATTCTCTAAATCACAAACAAAAATTTGTGGTCTTTCACTCTTCTTGCGACTTAGTGACCTTGTGCCTGATGAGATCATTGGGTCTCAAGGTCGCAAATCCCAGAAATGAGCACCCTGTGACCTTGAGACTTTGCGACCTCATGCGAGGGGTCAATAGGTCACATGGGTCTCTAAGTCGAAGAAGGGTAAATTCGATCCCCATGAAACTTGGTGACTTCTATGACCCCTGCATGCATGAAGTTTCTTATAAATAGGTTGATCGACTGGTCATTTGGTCATTTCGCTTTGGTCACTCATGGGATAAAGATGCTTGGCGATTTGGAGAGGCACATGACCCTTCCAAGTAAGTGACTCTTCCTCTTCTTTGTTATCGTTACTTAATGCCATTTTTCCCCTTCTTCTATCTTGACCCTACATCTTCCTAATCTAGGGGTCTTTATCCAAGGTTAACATCCCATTTTAATCCTGAAACTCTTAGCCAAGCTATTCATCCTCCCAAACTTGTTTTTTCACGGTCACTCAGTCCCATCTCTTCCCTAAGTAAGCTTGCGTTCTCAGTGATCAAGTTGTCTAGTATAGTACATCCCTAAGGACTCATTTTGAGACTCTTTTTCTTCATTATGCCACCCTGAAGAATAGGTTGCATGACCAAAATCTGTGATAGGAAAAAAGATGCAGTCTTGCGACCCTCGTGACCTTGCAACCTCCGTTCACTACAACCCTGCGATACATGTGACTCTGCGACCCCCGCAACCTTTCCTTAATTGCAATCTATTTGAGCTAACGTATCATGTGACCTGGGACCTGGTGAACCCTATTAATCTATGAACTAGCCTACCCTCGTCGCCAAGTCACATGGTTTATATTCGTGACTCTATGGCCCCTAACCTTTGCCACCTTGTGACCTCTTTTAGGAAAGAATATTCCCCAGGAACATGTCAAGAACTTTGAAGTTGTGATTTATGTTTTTCTCCTAATTTTAGTTATTCATGACATCTCTATCATCATGGGGCTATTTGTTTGACATACCAGGTGACACTGAGCTTGTGTGAATCTCAATCTCCTCTTTCTCTAGCGAGATGGCACCTCTAGCAGTGGAGCCTTCTTGGAAGAGCTCTGAAAGCATCATTAAGGAGAGAAATTAGGGCCCACCTCTTCATTTTTATAGGGACATTGCATGCAACTTCAACAAGATCACCAGGCTATCCTGGTTTGATATTTATGGAGAGTTTTCTAGACAGGACATCCTTGAAGACCAGAAGGAATTCTAGGTGTATATCAATGTTAAGAGGTCTAGGCTCCACAAAGTGGCCTCACATCCTCCTATATTTCCATGCGCAGAAACCATTGAATGGATTATACAAAACACAAAAAAATATTGGTGGGTAGTAAGGAATCACAAAAGTGAACCTTTCGTGGCTATCTCTTCAACATACATTTATGATTATTACAGGTTTCCGGAAAAGGATAAATCATTCAATACCTGATGGATGCCAGGTTTTATAATTCCAACTAAGGACATTCTAAGGAATTGGTAGCGAAAGCTGTCTAAGTTTCAGGTAAAGAATTACCAAGTGTACAAGACAGAGGGCCTAAAGAAGGTTTACCAACTCATTTCCACCATGATGAATCGATTGTACAATAGGGTAAACATTGATAACTTCCTTGGGAAATGGGTCCCTATCATTTATGGCATCGCCACTAGAGGTACATTTTTCAACTGGGCCAGTATCTTATATCTACATTAAGGGCTAATATAGTTGCAACAAAACATCCTCAAGTAGAGTCTCAATAGTCATAATTCTACATGGCCTCATACCTATTGGATGTAGTTTGTGTGAGATGCCATTTTGACCATTGGAGCTATAACTGGACGAGAACTGCGACGTAGCCTGTGCACTAGCACTAGAAGATCTTTTGGGACCTAGTCTATAATCATGTACATGAGTCTACCTCTGAAACATTCATCTCCCCATTATACTAGTTTATTTTTAAAGAAGACCCTCCTTGCATGTCGAAGAGGGCCATGGAGACTCTCGCTAAAGTGGAAGAATAGTTCCCTATCCAAGAGGCCACATTCATTAGGGTCTTTTGCTCATATAAAACCCCTCACACGCTTCCTATATTTTCCAGAGATAAATTACTGTTGCAGGAGGTATGTTATCAAATTACCCAAGGTATTTCAAAGACGCTGAGTAAAGGAAACAAGAAATCCTATTCCACCTTCCCTCTCACTATTGGGGCATACACAGTTGAAAACTTCAAATAAGTTGAGACAGAAGCTAAGGAGATAAAGAGGTTCCATTTTGTGACTTTGAATCATGATTCTTATGACCCTAAAACTATAGTAGAAGCTCACTGTAAGAAGGCCAATTTCAACTGGTAATATCCACACACCAGGAATTCTCACGAGGAAAAAGTTAGTAATTGGTACAACGCAGTCAGGGAGTTCAGCCCAAACAAACAATAATAAAATGAGGACAATCAAGCTAGGAATTCCCAAGAAAATGTGAGCCTATAATAAAGGTCAATTTCACTTAAGAGAAAGAAAGAGCAACAAAAGGTAGTGGGAAAACTGAACAAGGACAAAGGAAAATAAACATAAGATCCCCTTGAGTGACCAAGATGAGGGTGAATATGACGAAACATTAGCGGAGAGAAATGTGGCCTTAGCAAGGAAAAAGAAGGAGATCAAGAGGAAAAGAGAAGAAGAACTAAGATGGTCACATAAATAAGAAAATCAGTAGTATGAATACTATCTCAAGAAGAAATGGTAGTAGGAAGAAACAACAAGAGGAGAAACAGTTGAACAAACAAGAGGAGTAGAGGCCCCAAGAAGAAGAAGAGAAAAAAGGGCACGAATAGAAAGATAAAGAGGAGAAGCACAAACATGTAGAAGAGCTCAATAAGAAATAAGAACAAGAATAACAAGAAAATAAGATACTGGAGGAGGGACAAAGGAGGAAGGCATAGGAAGAAAAGAAAAGAGAGGAAGAAGTGGAACTAAGAAAAAAATAGGAAGAGGCTGACGAGAAAGCTCAGAAGGACTCTGAAAAACAACAACAACTCAATGAGCAAGTTGAGTTGCCCCCACTAGATGTTCCCCCATCCACTCCCATCACTAGAGGGTATCTTCCTCTCAAGAAGCTAGGCATTCCTGACGAGGCTGAGGAGGAAGTAATAGACCAAACTAGGCTTACCTTCGATCATGTAAATTGAAATATCATGTAAGAAAGAAGGAAATGTTATGATAGGAACCCTATGGAGCCTATTTTTGTGACCACAGAGAAAGAAATCATCGTAGATACTACGGTAAACCCTGAAATGATTGCCTCAAACGATACTTCCTTTGTGACCAAAACTAAGGTGAATGTTGGCAGAATAAGTAAGCAAATTACAAAATTCCAAGGGAAGCTCTATGCATCTGAACAAAGAGCCACCAGAGAAGAATAATATTGAAGGATGCTAGAATAAGAGAATGTATAACTTCACTTGGCTCATTCAAGCATAAAGGAATTGTAAGCTGCAATCAAGGAATAGGCTAAAACCCTAAGAGGAGCCATGGCAGTGGTTTATGAAGAGATGTCAAATTTGCATCATATTGTGGCCCATATCCTAGTCATACAAGCCAACCCAAAACCAAAATCCTCAATGTTGAAAGAGGCCATTACAATGCTGGACAATATTCATGAGTGGAAAAACACATATCCATAGGCACTAGCGATTCTCCCAGAGAAATATTGGATCACCACCCATAACGATAAAGTTCAGTTACACATTAAGATCTAATCATTGGATAAGCTAGCTAGAGATGTTGACAAGGTTCTTGCTTCCCACAAACATCAGCTGAGTGGATTGGAGTCAGTGATCAAGAACCATGGGGTTAATTCTATTGGGGAATTTGCAGAAGTGAGGAAGTAGGAGGATCTCCTAGAGGAGGTTCAAGCATTTATCGACACTTTCAGCCAAGCTTCCAACACAAGTGACTTGCAAATCACAAAGGAGAACATTACACAATACGTAGTGGAATTGGTGAGGGTGTACACAAAGCTAATAACTCTAGCCAATCAGATCAAGGTAAAAATAAGCACTCTCATTTTGGACTCCCTTGAATGCCTACATAGACATGATGAATATCAGCCAAATATAGCTCCAATAGGTTTTCAATACAAGCTCTGTTACACCTACCTCATGGAGCAGCTGGACATAGATGTTCTAGAATTTTGTATTACTAAATTAATAGGGTAACATTAGCTTATTTATTGAGAATAGAAAGATACACTAGAGTAGAACAAAATTGGAATTTGAAGAGTCATGAGGAAGTCTAAGAGTCATGGATAGACCAAAAGTCACCCTCTTTTCTATAAATACACCCTCATGGCATATTGTAAAGGAATTTTAGGTTTGGACTTATTCTGGTGCTTATTGTTTTGAGAACTTATTCTCTTTTAATAAATGCAAGGATTAATATTATATTTACACTATTGTATTGGATGAAGACTTTGTACTTTAATGCCATGAATATTATTAGCTTGATGAATCGGAAGTTCCTATGAGATTTGGTGTACTGTCTCCTCATGTATCTTATGGTGCTATGAGTTAGCTTTACAAAACATGGATGGTATATGATATGTTGACCTTATGCTTTTGTTGATAAACTGCTTTATTAATATTGGCATAGTATTATTGTGGATTGAGCACCCACTTGTGTTTTAAATTATTAACCCTATTGAAGTCATTCTTTGTTGCTAAGTTTATGATTTAGCTACATATGGTCTTATTTGAAGTATTTATAGAAATGCATTTCTTAATATTCATGCTTTGAAGTTCTAATATTGTTATTTATCATATATTTTTTATGGGGCATTCATCAGTTACTCGCTTGTGTTTGTTGAAGATAATAAGTTATCTTTAGTTGATATTCCCTTAATCGTTCGAAGAAAAATTCAATCAACTATACGACAGTCAAGCCTATATACCGAACGAGATCCCTAAACAAAATGGTGTAGAGTCTAAGTAGGATTCTTCATTGGCGAGATTGCATAGTTGTTGGTGGTAAATTCCATCCCATAAAAAAGTTTTGCACTAAAAGGAGGGACTGATGGTTGACACCAACACATGTCCTCACCCCGAAACTTCCCATCATGCTAGTAATCAACCCCATCTTCTTCTCCTAAAATTCTCCACACTGCCTTTGGCCCAAATTTCAAAGATCTCCATCTTGGGGTCTCCCAACCTCCTGCACTCAAGAACCCCTCACTGGGAGAGGAAGCTCGTCTCTATGAAGTCACGTACAATGAGTGGAGGTGTTTACGCCCTATCACTCACCTATTCGCTAGAGGTATGAAGTGCACCCATATCACTAGATCACTCCCTAACCCACACACTTCCAAACCTGACCATACCCGTCAAGGCATCCTAGTTAATTCGGTACCACATCTAATCTAAATGATTTTGGATGATTATGTGGACGTCATTTAAAGACTCTAGGTTAAAGGAATTGAAATCCTGCCAGCATTTGAGAGGGAAGGCCCAAGAAGCGTAGTCTCGAGAGGAAATAATCAAATGTGGTAGGAGAATACATGGGAAAATAATCAACTGCCACCAAATGATGTGCAAGTTCACAATCAACCATTGAGAGAAACCCTGAGGTAACCCAAGGGTAGGGAAATGATGAGAATATCATAAACTAGATTAATCTTTACAATGTATATAATCCCTATAATGAGCATTATTTTAGGTTCCTGATGAAGTTGGGAAACTTCAAAAATGTTAAGAACTTCATACATTTAGGAAATTTGTGTTGGCATTATGGCACAGGTGTTGTCCTTGATGAAAACTCCCTTTGGTAATAGATCTCAGTTCAGGCACTCAGAAAGAAGAAAAAGACATATACGCAAGTTAATCTAGACGAAGGCGCGTATACACACGGCTTATTTATCACAAAAGCGTGTATATGTTGGGGATCATACTTTTGTTCCATGGTAGTTAGTTCTTGGGAATTGAACCTATGTTTTGGACCATGGCGTCTCGTCAGATGTGTTGATCCCTAGTTTTGGGTTCATGGTATTGAAATGTTATGGTTT